>JAHWFO010057283.1:2646134-2690358 GCA_023313115.1 Rhysida immarginata | reverse complement strand
GATCCGGATCGAGTTAGATGCATGTAAACGCGAGGCAATTTTGGATTAACTCAAGTCGATCCGGATCGAAACGTGCATGTAAACGTAGTGAATGTCACCATTTTTAATCCTCTTAATGTCATCCAGTTATTTATATAGGTCAGTGAGTATTACTAATAAGAGTTTGCTAGGTAATGGATAAAAGCAACGCCGTATTCAAAAATATCTCAACGCTTACGACAACCACTTTGAACACCTGTCATAATTATAGAAGTTAAAGAGGGCTTATAATTCATTCCTCGCTTGATGCTTGTATGAATTTAGTGTTACAATTTTTATATAGATAAATAATCTCACTTCGTTTAACTCTATTTTTCTCCGAGCAACGCCGGGTATTTCAGCTAGTTCTTTATATATTCGAGCAAAAAAATTTTCTTTAATATTTCTTATAAGCATTCCTACGATAATGTTAAACGAAGTGAGATTATTTGTTGAACCGTTCAAACGGTTCTGTGTAAGCGTCTATTATTTCTTCATATTCTATTGATGAAGCGTTTCTATGTAATCAACTGTTGAGGCGAGCTGCTAACTACTAGCAATTAGCTTTGGCAACAGTATGTCTAACAATTCTGATATTGAAAATTTTAAGCCTAACAACAGTTTGCTCTTGACAGCAATTAGCTACGGACTTTACGATTTGTCAGGTATATTACACGCCATATCTCAGCATTGAAAGTTACCAATGGTACAGTAATAGTACCGTTAAAACACGTACTACTAAAACAATTTTGATCACTATTAATTACTCGTCATATTCACTCGTAATTACGTAGTTACGAGTTGTTAGTTCTAATAGTATAGTGCCAAAAACTGTGGACAAACTGTGACGAACAAAATAAGAAGAGAAATCACAATTCCACAAATAAGATTTTTATTCTGGGGCCACAGTTGTACATTTCGAAGACCCTGTGCTCTTCATCGGCGTGTCTATTATTTCTCAACTTGTTATTATTTACTTATCGGCTTATCAGACATCAAAGTAAAAGGTGGTGGTGTAGGTTTTTGTTCATTTCGCCCTTCCTAACTGAGTAAAATAAAGGCTAAAAATAAAGCGCTCAACGTGTAAGAGCGGTAGATCAAGAAGTTTAAACGCGTGTTTCTCGAAACCACTGATTGTTCACTTCGCACTTCGTTTCCGCAACGCCTAAATTGTTAATCAAAGCAAATAAATCGTTTGGCATTAATACGTAAATTTTAAATTTAACTGGTTTTTAATCTTTCCCCATGCTCATCGATAATAGAGCTTTTTAATTAGCAGTTTTGCCAAATAAAGATAATTTAAAACAGATAACCACAAATAAACTAACCACAAAAAAGTAAGAGAGCAAAGTTGTTTCCTTTCTTTATATCTCCTCATTGGAAATATAAAATATATGAATTTTTTTAAAACGTATTTATGTAGGCTTGATTATTGTCTATAAAAATTTAAAGCAACAAATTGTTTTATACTATTTTTCAATGCAAGCACTCTCATTTCACAAGTTCTTTTAAGTCTCGGTCATATGTTTCGAGAAAAAACAAACACTAACGGAAAGTAGCAAAAGTGTGAATATAATTTTTGCTTCAACAAAATAAATATTCTCAAATGCTGAGTTGAACACCACCATTTAGAAATCGTTAATGCAAACATGTCTTTTGCTGTTTGGCAAGTGGAAGAGGGTTTCATTGTAAACTGACAAGTCTATTAACGGGTTTTCGTTTTGGGGAAATGGTCCTTTTTGCGTTTGTCACGTTACGAAGCTTTGATTTCTTTTAATTCTCTTTTGCCTGACAGGCGAAACCTCCAACAACCCTTTGAATTCCTCTTTTCATTTTCTGAGGTTTAGAAGAAGGACCTTTAACGTCCTGTCGAATGCATCGTGTCACTTTAACACGCCACTAACCGGTTTCATAATTCAAGAGACATGCATCAAAAGGTCAAACTCGGCGACTGCAACATTTAACTCTTCCATCTCCTTCCTCCCTCTCCTTCCTTCTTCCAAACACTCCACCCTCCACCCTTGCCTCGTCAGTTTACTTACTTGGTGCCTTTTGGAAACATTAAATTATAAGGGAAAGAAGAAGAGAACAACTGTCACCCGCAAATGACACATGACTCTCCGATGAACTTAGATTAACTTTTTTTTTTTACCCCCTACTTCTCCACCCCCATTTTGCTCACCTCGTTTTCTATTCAGCGCATATGTTTCACATCTCTGATGGAAATGAAAGGAGTCCACAGAGGAAAACCGGGCGACGTAAAATCATCACATAGAAAGAAAATAACATACTATATTATTAACTGCCTCCTGTAGATTTATGACTGCAAACAAGCCATTTAAAATATTCAGGATTTCTTTTAAATTATTTTTAATAATTTTTTAAAAGTAGAATAACAAATTTAAAAGTTAAAAAATAAAAGAACGAAGAAAAGAAAAAAGAAAAAGCAACTCCGTTCTTGGTTTACGAATGAAAAGAAAGAATCGTAAAAAACATATTTTATTGCTTTCATCATAAATGCCAACATTGATCATCTTTAAATCGTTTCGAAAGACGTTATTCATATGGAAAACGAATGGTAGAGAAAAGGGGAAATTACGCGTAATGAGGTTGATGAATGCGTCCGTGGAGGTTGTCTATCTCCCCGTTTTCCGTCCGCTTTTCGTATTTTGCCTGAGTTTTTATACACATTTTCATATTATTATAGGCTCCTTATTTTATTCAAATGAACATCAAATAGATTTCATATATTCAAAATTTTAATGAGTTTCATTTCAGAAAGCCTATCAAGGATATTTTTTTTTTTACAATTACATTCATTACGCAATAAATAGTAAAGTTTGTTTATGAATTTATCATTAAGATCAATATCTGAAGACATTGAATAATGCAAAAAATTACTAGGTTTCTCTATATAAAGGGTGTTTACTAAACAAACGGCAAAAATTCAAGGGATGAGTCCTAATGTTAATTTAAGAATATTTTTTATTTGATGATTTTTGGAATGCCGCTTGGTTTGAAGATACAGAGCGCTAAAGGTTTTTCGATAAGAACTGTCTCTTGTTACATTATATTACATGTAAAGTGTCTTAATCTAAAATAAACCATTAAGGAATGACATAACCAAGTACCGAAAGGTTAAACTAAACCATTCACGGAACAATATTTTTAAACCGCCCTATGTTAACATTGGAAGTTTCTAATAGACCATAATGATACCATTAAACCACGTAATTTTGAAATAATTTCATCTATCATTAATATTACGTTATATTCATTCATGACACATCATTCCAAGTTGTTTGATATATTACATGCCATATTTTAGCATTGAAAGTTCCAATAAACCATGATGGTTCCACTAAACCAGGTTCCTTGAAACCAATTTCGACTATCATTATTTTTACGTTATATTCATTCATGACACATCATTCCAAAATGTTTGATATATTACATGCCACACTTTAGCATTGAAATTGCAAGGAACCATAATGGTTCCATTAAACCAGGTTCCTTGAATCTAATTTGGACTATCATTAATTTTACGTTATATTCATTCAAGACACATCATTCCAAGTCGTTTGATATATTACATGCCATATTTTAGCATTGAAAACATTTGAGGGTGTCATTAGGGTACCATTAGAGCATGTGCCATTGTTTCGATTTCAACCATTTTCAAAATGGTTTATTCCCGGAACCTTATTTATTAATTGGCGAAAATAGTAATTTATATCCGCTTCTATCTCGTCATTACGATTTGTTTGATATATTACTCAATATATCTTACCATTGAAAATTGCTAGGCGGGAAAGTAGAGGTACCATTTGTGCACGTGCCAATGAACCGATTTAGATAATAATTGTAACTGGTTCGTGCCATGAACCATGTTCATCGACTGACGAAAACAGATTCTGAAAATCTTCATAGCCTCGGAGAAGTTAGAGTTACAGACAAACAGACGGACAGACACGTTTTCCCATACTGTTACCATAAAGCACCTTTCGGTACTTAACTGCTGAAAATGACTACCACCTGCTAGGAGGCATGAATCCAATTTTCTCATTGACTGCCGAACACCAGGGTTGTTTTTTACAGTATTACACCCATCAACTATCCGATTTCTCTACATCTTCTACATTTTCTACAGGACTAGTATTAACTATCGACTTCAGATGGTTCCATAGAAAAAATATCCAAGGAACATTTTCGATATCTGCACTAATTACAGCTGTTTTAATAATTAGAGTGCTGTTAAAAGATATCAAAAAACGTTTATCACCTTGTATTTTGGAAACAAAGCGACATTCTGAAAATCATCAAAGGACAAAAGATTCTTAAAATAATTCAAAGAATCACCCCTTGAATTTTTCCCGTATGTTTAATAAACTTCTTGTATAAACGAAGAAAACGTCTCAAAAAATTGAAAAATTCGATAGACTGTAATAGACAATATTTATACAGGTTGTATCAAAAATACTCTTGGTCCCTCACAATAAAACAAGAAACATGATCCATTTAAACATACGTCCGAATATTCGTAGGTTTTTGATGTACAAGGTGAGACGTGAAAGTTCGGTGGATGACTCGGAAAACAAACAAGGACAGGTAATTCAGAGACGTCCCTTTATTTTCAATGGCCACAATACACTTTTGACATCGTGAAAATTCCTCTTTTTGAATGGCGTACTACTTGAATTTCCTCGTCACAGCCGTTTGAAGATTTCAAATCTGTGTTCTTTCATAGTTGATTTCATTATTGATTGAGGAAACCTTCGGTATTGTGCGGTGTAGTGCTGGTTGTCGGCCTTCCACGTGGTGGTTTATATTCGAGGGTTTCTCGTCCTTCACTGAGCCGCTTAAACCACGCTTAAACACACATTTTTGAATCACACCGTCTTCTCCGTGCACTGTCTTAAACACATTTCTTGGGTTTCGCGGTTTTACCAAATTTAAATCAGGGTTTCATATAGGGTATCTGCTCCATTATAAATGAAAACGCACTGCACTCTAAACACTGCCGCATGAACGTACGCTTGTTAACAATGGTGAAGGCACGTTTGCATATGTTAGCTGAAATACAGAAGAACGCCTTGCGCATGTCGCCGCAAGACGGACGTTTCCCAGTACCAACGAACTTTCCAGTCTCACCTTGTATTAATGAAAGTTTACGTTATACCTCCCTCAGAAAACGGGGGAAATGTTCAAAATGTCCTCCGCGTGCTTCTACACACGCATGCACTTTTGGCATCATTGACTGTCGCACCCGTTCAAATACGCCCAGACAGTGCCGAATGGTTTAGCTAGCTTCCATAACAAATGCCTGCTCACGAAAACGATATCCTGCCATGGTTATACGGAACACCTTTCAGTTAACGCGCTATTACACACGTGAAACCTTGAAGACAGACTAACTACAAAAGCACACAAAACTCAAATGTAAACAAGTCTGCATGTCAACACAGCGCCATTTGGCTGACTACAGGCTTCCGTTGTTTCTTCACACATATGTTTATATGGAAGATGTTTCTTGTTTTTGTGTGAGGAACCCCCCTTCAAAGTTTCTAAACGTATTTTTGATACACCCTGTATATATCGATTGGGATTATTTCTTAAAATTCAATGTATGCTGAAATTCGGGTATTGCTATTTATTCCAGTTATTCCCTATGATCGCCAGAGTCCACTATGCCATTTTGCTTCAGTTTTTACTTAGGAATGAATATATAATGAATTAAAATTTATTGAGTGGATACATTAGTTCGTAGCATTTTTTCGCTGTGACAAAAGTTTTATTTGAGATGAGTAGAAGAGAGGGAATTTAATCACTGATGAGTCAGAAATTAATCGTGAATCGTCATGAATTAAAGCATTGAGTTCTTCATAAAAGCCTAATTGTCTTCCTGAACGTGGAGAACACTCAAGTCAAACAAGGGGACCAACTGAATCTCTATCTCACAGTTTCAAACCAAATTGACATATTGAGACCATAATCTTTGTTTTAAACAAACATTCTACCAAATTAACTTCATTTACTATTTATCATATCTTACTTTGGGTTTACTCATAACTATTTATAACTCTGACATCTGGATCCCAGGATCCTCTCATTTCAATTTAAATTTAATATGCTTTATAGATTTCTTAACAAAGATACTTTTTCCTCAAAACTTCCTTTCTTTATCAATTTATAATGGTTTAATTCGTCGTGACCTTTTAACTCTTTTAAAACTGATTAATGATCGGATTGATGATCTTTCTCAATTTAATGTAATAGATACCGTGTGTCTCAAAAGTCGCGTGCCAAATGGATTAATTGGTTGCTTTGATTTTGTAGGTGAAATAGTGAAGTAGAGGAATAATGCTGACACCGGAACAACGTGTAGAGCCGATACTTCTTTGTGGAGATCACCACAGAGCATTCGAGAAGCTGCAGACGAATTTCATCGCCGGCACCCTGATATCTCCAAGCCCACCAGCTACACTTTGAAGAAAATATGAATCGTGTTAGAAGAAAATATAGATCGTGTGAGACATTGTCTTCGAGTGCATGGTGCACATTTTGAACATGAGCGATAAGCTTGCGAAACCGTGTGAACATAAAGCCAAAATTCATAAACTTTTCATATGGCACGCGACTTTTGAGACACACGGTATTAACTATAATCTTAGAGTTTCATAATCCAGACGTCTTAAATTTCCCTTTGCTCTTCCTGAAGTTAAATATTTAATTTTGTTATCATGCTTGGCCGTATTTTAGCAAGCTCAATACTTTCAAATCCAATATAAAGTTTTGTACTGAGTACTTTGAATGCTGTCCTGGTGTATAATGATCCATGTGGTATTTGCCAAAGCCCATAGTTCATTTTCACTTTGAGGTCGTAGTAGATCATACATTTGACATGCAATCATGTCCCACAGATTGTTAATTAGAAAGAGGCCTAGAAATTATGCTAGCTAAGTAATCACTTAATCAGCACAAACTAAACAGAGATAAGCGAATCATGAGAACTGTCAATCACCGTGTTACCATGTATCATCTGGAATAAAATTTAGGCTTGTACAGAGGTTGCTGTTAGATGAATTACTGCTAAATTGGTGGCCCTTAAAAAGGCCCTTTTTCGGCTATTAATGCGAACTTAATTTTCTTCGGAGGAAGCGTAATATGTGTACTCTCGTGTTTGGCATGTTGCTTGAGCGCGTGTTGAACAAAGTGCACTTTAAACAGGAAATATTAACGATAAATAAAAGACCTGTGCAATGAGGCTATGGCAGCCGCTGATTGGTTGATGAACTTAGCCAACTCCATGGCAACATGATCTATTGCAAGAGGAGAGATTCTCATGATTTATCTGTTAGACTATAGCGATTTCCGTGATAGCGAGTTGTGTGGCAATTTCAATTGATAGATGGGTCAATAACAAGTCGCGTCCAAATTCTTATGCGATAATCATCATTGCTGAGACAGTCACGAAATATAGCTCTAGTGCGACACCATTGCAAGCATGCATACTGATAACTAGATATTAGGGCCAACGTATGAAATGATCGCCATTCAGCTAATGATAATCATCCAATGCAAAATATCACCAGCTATGGACCGTGGGACTGCTTGATATTGCATGAAATATTCTAGGACGATTCACATTCCTTTTTTCAGAGGATTGTCTCCACATTTGCATCCTATCCATTTCTGCCGCGATACGATGCAAAAACAAACCGGCGTACGTTGTCGGTCGGACTCATTCTACCAAAGGGATCGACTGCGTATGCAACGAATTGGAGGTAATATAAATTTATTTACCAATATCAACGCATCATTCTCTCTTGGAACTTACCTACATTGGACTGCATTTCCTTATTAAGAGATATTAGAGTGAAACAAGGTCCCTTTAATTAAACCTGGAGAAAAGCCAACTGTGTGACAATAGTGCGTCTTACAATAATTTTCTCACACGAATAAAAACAAAACAGTGACTTTTCGCGGTCTTGAGAATCGCTTAGACTACCTGCACATTTTATTTGGTCTGACTTTCCCATGATGTCATTGACCCGACACGGCAAACATTTGCATAACTTAACTGTAAACAAAGCCTGAAATTAAATTTGGTTCTGCGCAAAATTTTTTGGTGTTACATTCTCTTTGGAGTAGTGTAATTGGATTGTAAATTAAATATTAAAGGAACATCTACCTATATTGCACATAATCATATTTGAGTTTAATATTAATAATAATCAAATTTTATTATAATTTTTTATGCTTTCATAAATATGACTATTTATTTTTCACTGCAAATGAATTTATTTACTTTAATGTATATAGTACACATTTGAAATGGTTCTTTACAAACACAAACTTAAAATAAAAAAAAAATTAATTTGTTCAGTTCATATGTGCGTTACACGGATTATAAATTCAAATGATGAAAAAATACTTCATTGTAATGTAAATTTGTTCCGATTTTTAAATCAGTATTCGAAAATGTAGAAGTAAATGCTAATATCAGTATGCTTAAATGCAGACATAAAAGAATCGAAGAATTTCAAAGTAAGCATCAATTAACTTTCTTCCATAAGAAATAGAAGATTAATGAACACAGCAATCAAACGATCGTAGCAGTTCATTATAATAGTGCCATGATTGCTAAAATATTCTATGTAACAAAAATTTTAGCCGCAACCAATTCCGAAATCTGGTATGATATGAAATGAAAGAATTGTGTCACACAAAGTGTTTATATTACTTACAGTATACGTACGAGGAATTATCCCATCATTTTCCAGACATTCTCGATAGGAAATATGACTTGGCCGGCCAAAATTTCACTATTTGGTTAGACAGGTAGATTGTTCTCGGATATTTACCGAGTGCATCGATTATTTTTAATTAAAAAATTAAATTTTTATGTTACTCTCAAAAAATCTATGTGTGACCTCTCTGTGCCTTTATTACGATAATAAAAATCAATTCCAATGCTCAAACGCCTGGTAAAATTTTTTATTTATTATTCTTGCGAAATCGCAGCGAGATATCCATTACTCTATAGCTCTTAATCGCTAGGGCGATCCTTTTCCATTAAACACAGCTTGTATCTGACGTTGGATGGACAAATACAATTCTTACACAACAGTCACAGAGATACGTATCCACTCCTCCTGCAAAAAAGCCGCTAATTCAGAAAGTGTCCTCCAAAATCCCCCAAAAAGTTCAATGATATTAAGATCAGGGGATTGAGGGGGCCAATAGAGGTGTTGTTCATTAAACCCATGTCTTGGAACATAGGTCACTTATCAGGGAACACAGTTTGCAGCATTGGATGAAGATGGTCGGCCAGAATATTGACATAATCAATCCTGTGCTGTAATCCGCCCATACAGGACAAGAAGTTGGCCGAGGCCACCGTAAGGGCATCGTTCCCCACGGCATCACTGATCCCCCTCCATGCTTAACAATCAACATCATAGGCTTCTACTGACGTTCTACAAACGTAAACAGATCTGTTTGTTTAGAATACTGTGAACAACGACATTCTCCCGTCGTTGTTGTGTCCAAATTCTATGCTCGCGACACCTTTTCGTCGTTTCAATGCATTTCATGGTGTCACCAACGGTTTTGAAATAGCCGCTCTGCCGTGTAGGATTTTGTTGATACAACTTTCTGTAGATGTGTGCTAATCTTGGATGTTATCTGCGATGCTGCTGTTTTGTGCTTTCTGGCCACAATTCGCTTCAAAACCTTTCTGTCTCTATCAGTGAGCTTCGACTTTCGGCCACTGTTGTGCTTGGAAGATGATGTGTTACAGGCTGTCATAACAGTCGATACAGAACTTCTCCCGACCCCCAACAAGGGTGGCCGTTTTCGTTATCAAGACTCGGCAAGACGGGCTCCAACAATCATGGATCTTTCGAAATCTGAGAGGTCAGCCATAACGGAGTTTCACCGCCGCCATATATTTAGCATCCGCACGCTATCACTGTTATTAATAGACTGATGTCTGTACATTCTCGCCCGCTAGGTTGCACGGTTCAAAACTAGAGGGCGGAATTATTATACGACAAGTTTCACTAGAGCATAGTATTTACATAGGTGTTCGTATTATTTAGTCCAATCCCGTAAATCTTTTAAGTAGACTTTGATGTTCATGTAATAAAAAATTCATTCGGGAATATTTAAACCGAATTTAAACTAAAGCTGAATATTTGAAAAATTGCCGAACTTTGGTTTATATTATCCCCATTCTGAACGATCGTCAACATCGAAAACGTATGAAAACGTTTCAAAAGTCCGTTCTAACCATCGTTTAAGTGTGCGTGAGTTTGCTGAAGAATCAAAGATTTCAAAAACCGTCTGTCATGTAATTCTTACGCAGCTCATTGCAGCCACATTTATGTTTTGTTTATGCCTGCTGAGCATATGCAAATTCGAATCGAATTGAGCCAAGAATCGTTGAATGGAGCTATAGAGGATGAAAATAAACAAAAATAAAACACTGCATAACTGAAGATAGAAAGTGAATTTACTTGTATGACGATGAAACAAAAACTTAGTCCTCACAGTCTGTCAAAAATGTCACAACGACCCAAAAAAAAAAAGAGACAAGTGAGGTCGAACCTCAAAACGGTGTTGCTAGTTATTTTTTTGTGAAGGCTTCGTTGACCATGAATTTCATGTATATGAAAATAGTGAAGAGAAAGAGTCTTTAAATAATGCAATGTTTTCGTGAAGCTATAAGGGGGAAAAAGAAGGAAAATCGATACATGCTTTTCCTTCATAAGAATGACATAACAATGCAGCCTCGCAGACATCGCTCCTGATCCGACCAAAGACATCGCTCCACAGCTTGCTTAAATCTATGGCCTCGCAACAGAAGACGTTTTTTATTCCTAAATTGAAATTGCTGAAGGACTGACGTTTTGATTCGATTGGTTCGATGAAGACACATTCGCTGGCGGAAATGAGCACTATTCCGAAGAAGCATATCCGGAATTGTTTCTAAGAATGGAAAAACGCTGAAGAGGTGTCTACAAAGCAGAGAGAAATACCTGAAAGGTAAGAAGCGCGAATAGCTTCTAAGATAGACAGATTGATATTTGAATACCTCCAACGAAAAGGGATCGAACCCCCAAAACCACCCTTATTAAAAAAACTGATGGAAATGGTAAATAATATACATACCGTAAAATCTTGAATAAACGCCGGGTATTCAAATACACGCCGGTCTCAAATAAAAGCCGGGTGGGGTGTAAAATAGATTAAACGCCGGGTCTCAAATAAACGCCGGGTCTTTTTCGGGTCATCAATATAAATTCCAGCGTTTTCCCCCACTTTCGGATTATTAAACGTATTTTCATGTGTATGCCTTCTCATTGGCCGCTTCATTTAACCCATTCTAATTTCGACCAATCCCATGCTGCCTTCCCCTTACTGTTTCTGCATATAAAGAAGTTTTTGTTCGTAGGGTCTCATTACAAAATTTCTCATAGGTAGATTCAATACATTTTAAATTACATTAGTTCTGTACTTCCGAATTAGAAAAACAGAGTGAAGAATTTAATGGATTCAGAAACCATTACCTTGCAAGAGATCGAAGATGAAGAACTTTATAATAATGAGGCAGTTATCTCCAGTGATTCCGAAACCAGAAGATCATATTATCTAATTGTTAATTTTTAGTTTTACTAAAAAAAAAATTTTATTAAATTTTACAAAATCAGCAAAAAAATGCGAAATGGGTATGAAAAATTGGTCAGGGAAAGTTACATGATCAACCGGGAAAAGTGAGGGAATTTTACGCAATCGTTTTGGGACACCCTGTTATTGGGAATAGCCCTTAACGCCGGGTCTCGATTAGTCGCCGGGGGGGGGGGGGGGGGGGTCTGGACCATTGAAACAAATAGACGCCCGGGAGTATATTCAAGATTTTACGGTAACATATATTTTACTATCTTGTATTTTTCCTTTAACCCATTACACCATAAGAAAAACATTAGAGAGCATCATCGCTCTGTGGAAAACAGATCTATATGCAACAAGATGAGAGCTTCTTCATAGACAGTTTCTTATTCCAGCTCATGTGAAAATCGCAAAAATATAGTAAAAAGCGAAAGTCAAATGCTCTCAACTGGATAACAAACACAAAGCTTTAAAGGACTGCGATTAGTAGTATCAAACAAGAAAACGGAAGCGGATATCACTTAAATTCATCCAGAGCATGTAAGATTATGACACATGGAAAATGGATCTAAGTACGATTAAAATTAGTATGGCCTGATTTTACTTTCTGTAAATATAGAAAACAAATACTATGAAAATGTAAACCATATGTTATTTCAATTCTGATCACCTAATATTTTTAAGAAATGAAATTTTACACAAAAATATTATATTCTTAATCACTAAACATATTCACATATTATTATTATTATTATTATTATTATTATTATTATTATTATTAAATTTTAAACACGCGTATGTATGAATGTTAAAACATAGTAATAACATACTGAATTAAGCATTTCAGAATTACATATGTTAAGTTCAAAAATCAAGATTGGAGTAAACACCAGTAAACACTTTCTTATGGAACACTCACAGTGGTTATACTGAAAAGATACAGACCATCTGATAATCAAAGGCACTAGCATCAACCTAAAAGAAAAGATTCAGGTGTGCCTTAGTTATGCAACGTCTACGCAGTAAGCATAAACGTACACAAAATCTATAAGTTAAAATGAAAAATAATTCATAAGATGTTCAGTGAGGGTTTTATCGTACGTCATACCTCAGCTGTTCAAATTTATGATGAAAAGCTGGTGCAGTCAGTGGGAATGGCAGAGGAAAGCATGACAACAGATCTGCTATGATTTCTGACGATACAGTAGAAATGCAATCATCGAAAACAACCGAAACTATCTGCATGCCTTTTTTTAATTGACGAATACTTTCAATACTTTACGAGTATTTTTTCCCCTAATAGAAAAGCGCTTAAAAACTGGAATCCATAGGCTTTTACTATCCCAGATGATAATACTGATGGCTATATAACGTAATAGTGATGAAATGCGAAGATTTTTACGATTTTATTGAATTCATCTGAAAAGAGAGCGAGAGAGACCAAAACTGAAATTACAAGCAAAAGTTTTTCAGAGGGGTTTTCCAAACAAACTCTGTACCATTGTTCCGAAGATATTAGCGGTATCATTGATTTTTCACCAAATCTTTTTGTGTATTAGTTCAAAATGCAGACCAGCTAACACATAGGCTATTTCAATACATTGAACAAAATTATAGAAATTGGCATAACGTCAGTATTTCCAGTGTTCATTGCTCCAAGAAATGACGATGTCAACATAATTAACCAACAAAATTATGGAACAGTTTCCTGGCATGAGCAACAGGAAAATGGCAGTCAAATCAGTTGATAAAAACCTTGAAGATGAATATGCGACAAGATTTCCAATCGAGTTGCTTAATTATCAAGAATTTCTAGGATTGCCTCAATATTATATTGAACTCAATGCCTGCTCTCCTATAATTCTATTGCACACTATTGATCCAGCTATCAATGGTACTAGAATACATGCTTGACCATGTAATTGAGGCCATTATCCTCACTGGATGTGCTGATTTCTCGCTTTCCAGTTGAAAAGAATAATATTCTATATTCTTTCAAAGAACTCCAGTTTCCCGCTCGGTTTGCATTTGATATGACTATCACAAAGTGTAAGGGCAATCATTAAAAGTAGCGACCATTGAGCCATGTATAATTTTCTTTCCTATTTTCATCAATAATTTAAACATCTGAGGCGGCGGTAATAAATTCTCATTGAGCATTCTTAAGCTATTCTTTAATGAATATTTCGCCATTAGGAAAGACCGTCCCAATCTGCGAGCTAATTAACTGCTCTAACCAGCCCAAAGGACAAGTAGACAGCGTAATGTTTCCACAGCGACTTATTTGGTAGGACGTCAGCGCGATTAGCTGAAGGTTGTGTCCAGGCTGTGGAATTTTCTTTCCTATTTTCATCAAAAATTTAAACATCTGAGATATGGCGTGTAATAAATCCTCATTGGCCATTCTTGAGTTATTCTTTAAAAAATGTTATTTAAAAAGAGTCTTGGAATATAACTAACTCAATATTAGCTCTTTCAATGTACAAGGTGCCACACAAAGTATTCCCTGATTTTAAGAGTAAATATCTCGGAAAAGGAGATCGACAGAATAATGAAACAAGTGGTAAGGTTATTTCGAAAGCCTTTAAAAATCTGATACAGAAGTTTCAAAATTAGTTACAAATGTTGCCAACAAGTGGATTCCGTTGCAACTTTTCGGATGGAATTTCTTCGGATTACACTGAATAACTGTAGAAATCGGGGCGATATTTTCAGGAGTACTGCAGATTATCTGGAGCCAGCATTTCCCAATATGTACAGCGCCACTTCCCTCAGTACGCTACATTACAGCGCCAACCGTCGGCAATATTTATAATTAATTTGTAAATAATTTTGAAAGTTCCGTATAATTTTTACGGCTTTCGAAATAAAAAAAAACAACTTAAATTAGTTACCTGTTCTAGTTATTAATAGTAATGGGACGCGAATTAAAACTTAAGAGCAAGGAAATAAACTACAAGTTAAAAAAAAAGTTGTTTTGAAAATTGGAATAAGGAAACTATACATAAGGAAACGTTTTATATTGCTAAATACGGTATATAAAAATACGAAAGGTCATCCAATCATTTCAATGCTAGAAAATTGGAAGTAAGAATGAGAGTGAAAAATCTACAATGATTTTTTTGGCATAATCTATAAAATTGTGACAGTATTATCAAAATCTTTTCATTTTTGTATGGAAATATTCTAAAAAAGAGGACATGATATAAATAGTCTACATTTAATCTGTTCAGTTTAGTATTAAGGATGATCTACGGAAGTGCTGTTATCAACTTTTCTAGTTGAATTATATTTAGGTACTAATCGCTTTCATCACATCCTACCCAATAAATCCGCGCAGCTCAGGGGAGAAGGGAGGAGGAGGAGGAGGTTAAAAAAAAAACAAGGGGAAATAGCTGAAGGGGTAATAAAAAGAACGATCATCCGTAAAATCTCTCAGGCAAATATTATAATTAATAGCTCAATCTCATCATCTTGCAGGAACCAATCTCACGTGTTGTAATTATCTTGCACCGATACCAGTGTTCCGGTTTGGGCCTGCCGCCGCCGTCGTGTATGTGGCCGTAGCGACAGTTTCGACATCATCGCATTAATTGCAGCGCAAGTGCAGAGCGCTATTACCGTGCTCGTCAATGCATGAACCGTCGGGAAAAGTTCAAATGAAAAGTAACAAATGGATGATAATTCTGCGTTGAAATCTAAGCGCTTCACCGTTCGCCCCAGGTGTTAATTTCCGGCTTGTCCGACGGACACTTCTAATTAAGACGAAATTCTGCGCTCAATAATTACAAATTCCTTGTTGTGAGTTACGGCATCGATGGCGCGGCAAAGGTTCCTTGTTTGCCTCCTCGTAGTAATTGGTGTCTGAATCGGGTATTAATAAATATTAGAACGAAAGGGAGGAAAAAATATACAAGTGAATGTCAAGTACTGACTAATTCATCCCTTTTCGTAAAATGATTAAACCCTTGCAAATTTTAATGTTTCACTGGAGCGAAAAGACTCCGACCCTCTTCCTTCTCCATACATTTCCATGTCTTTAAATTAATGAAGATGATGGCTTACAAAGCGGTTCCGCAATGTAATTTTAAATTTTGGACAGCTGAAATTTTAATCCCATTACCTAGTTTAATAATTGGAGTCGGTTTTTTAAAAACTACTTGGAGATAAAATTGGATTAAATATATTTTTTCTAACAAAACTGTCGAACAAGAAATTAAAGAAGAAACTGATGTTTTAAAATTGTTCTAATGGAAATAAGTTTGCAACAACTTAATGAAGTGCACTACTGAAAAGAAATAGAATCTCGTTAAAACTTCAATGCATCATCCTTTTTGACACATTTTATAAACCGGTTTCATTCATAATTCATTTACTGACAAAGTCGCATCTTGAAGACATCATTTATACAGTATGATACTCAGCATGTAGAGCAGTGGTGTTCAACCTTTGGCCCGCCACCAGGTTCACACTAGACCAAATCGCCACTGTATTGATGGCGTGTCAACGACTGATCTTAGAACTGCCCCAAAATGATAGAACCATCGTCTTCACGTGTCGTCACATCTTTAATACTCTTTTAAGCAACATGATGAACACATATAATGAATTCTGATTCAACTTGAACCATTTAAGTGAACATTGTTTTGTTGTTATATTCACAGTATTGTATTGAAATTAACAGTTCGCTTGTCCCAGAATAATAGAACCACTGTGAATTTTATACAAAATAAGCAAATTCAGTAACCAATAAAAGTACTGTTGTCTTGCAACACTTTTATACATACATCTGGTATAGATTTAATCAATCTTTGTAACCTGAACATCTCAGTTTTGTCCTGTGCTATCTGTATTGCTTGTTTTAGGCCACCACAGAATCAAATTGTCGTTCATCTTGGTAAACTTTTCTAGAAAGAATACCCCACAAGTTCTCTAAGGTCCGGAGAGCACGGATGGCCAGTCCATAATGTGGATTCCCTTATCCAAAGTCCATTTCTAAGTGGATGTTGCATTGTGGACAAGCACACTATCTTGCTGCAATATGAAAAACGGTCCACCTAATTTATCTGAAAGTGGCCGAAAATACTCTTCGAGCAATCTTTGATATGCAATTGGGGTCTTTCTTCCTCCTCCAAAACCTGCCCACTTAATCCCAGACCTACCTCCTTGTTGCCGTTTAGAAAACAGTCGTTCTTCTTTCTTTAAATTGTGCCAATATGACTCCATCAATCTGGCCCATTAAGGTTAAACTTCTTTTCGTCAGTCCATATTGCCCTGTTGAATTCATTCTTCCACTAGATATGACACTTGACCCTTTCCACTCTCATGTGCTTATGATGCTGTTTTAAAGGAGCTGTTGTTTTGCGCTTACTCCTGTTACTGCTCGATGGAAGGTTGATTTGGAAACATTTATGTTGGGTTGAGAAGCTGTTTGCCTTAAACTCATTATGGAATTACTCATTTACCTTATAATCTGTCTTTTCATGCGGGCAGTCAGGTTATGCAGTCTACCAGTGGATTTCTTTTGGCCATAATTTCCAATATATCTTATATTTGTAAAAATTTAGCACAACGTGATGGGACCTATTAATTTTCTCAGCAATAGCTCGTTGTCCTTTTTCAAATTCAGATAATGATTTTCCTCGTCCCATGAATTATGGAAAACAAGTTAAAAGATTTCTTCAGAACACTGAAGCAGATTGAAAAAAATTGGTGAATAAATTCTTAACTTTGTACTGTAGCTTTCTTCATTTACATAAATATTTTCACTAATAAAAATAGAACACAGGGTGGTAAGACCCTGAAAAACTGACGTTTCGGAGGCTATCCTGTGTCAAAGTAAAGAGGATAAAAGAGAATTATCCTAAAAGTGATCCTATTATTAACTTAATAAATCCTTTTAACGTCGTCGACGGGAATGCGCTGATTTATAAAGAGAGAGATTTGTAAATGAGTCAATAGCGTCACAAATAAGAACACGCAAGAATTAGAGGATTCGTTAAACACAAACGCAATTTCGCAATAGGAAGCTTCGCCTCCATCGTATTTAGGAAATGAAAAAGAACTCTGGCTTCTTAGGTTCTCATCATTTTCAATGGAAGAACATATCACAAACGACATGCTGCCATTTGAAAGCGTTAATAGTTTCTAAAGACCACGTGATCAATATCATTTTAACTCCGACCACATAGGGACAATCCGACCCTAACTTCATATTACTGTAGATCTTCCCTAGAGAAATCTACATGCCGAATTTTATATACCAACATACCTTATTGACCAGATGGACTCCCTAACTCCTATCTCTATGTCCCAGCTTAGATGCCAATGGATCAATCAAAACGAAATTACATAGTAAAGTAGCACATGGCCATGGGAAGCTACATACCGAAGAGGAGAGACGGACAGACGCTTGGATCTAAATGAGGACATGGTTAGATATGCCAACTCACAATCCTGACTTAAAACTATTGAACATCATGGGGATGAACTGGAACGTTTAATACATACACAGAAGAATGCGCATAGAAAAAGGGCGAATGGTGGCTGCGGTAAAAATCAAATGGAGTAACATATCTGCAGATATTTATAGAGAGAAATTCCCTCGGAGAATATTCCACCGAAGATTGGACGCCGCCTTATATGCAGACGGTTCCAGTACAAAATATTATATAATACAATAAATGATCTCCTTTGTCTAAATATCTGTTAGGTTAATTAGGACAGGTTGTTTATGAATGATTGACATATAATTTTTTTAATTTCAATTTTCACCATAATACGAGAATCCCCTATGCTTGCACAACTGTTCTGTATTTCAGTTTCTACTGGAAAAAGGCCTGTCGAAGCACATCCTGGTTGAATTTGTCCCTTCAAGCAAACTTTCCGTAGACTCTCCATTTTTAGGAATCGCCCGTTTCCAGCCGCCCATTTTAAGAGGCCACCTGCACAGAAATATATGGGAGCGTCATCAGGTGATTTTTAGGGGAATGTCGGGCAATTATAATGCACGGATTCCTGTCTCTGCCTGTACATTCCTCATGAATGCCTCGGTTAAAGGAGAAGTGAATGGGGGCTTCATCTTGAAGAAGCTTGCTGTTACACAGTGCATACACTTCTTCTTTAAACAATACGACTTTATTAGTCTTAAATAATAGCCCAAGTTAACTTTGGCCTTTTCGTACAACGGCGAAGTCATAATTTGTCGTGGTACGAGAACCCAGCTACAATCATATATTCTTTTCCAAACCTTTCATCGTATTCACGCATACATCGTAAAAAGGGCATTCACTTCGTGGACAGTAGTAAATCTCCTTGTCTTATCTAATGCAACCACAAGCTTCCATCTGCCAGATATTTTTCTTAATAGTGTTCGAGCAGCGGACGAAGGTTTAGCTTGTGAAAAACGAACCGCGTATATTGATTTCAAATGTAATATATGGGCACAGAATTGATCAAAGGGCCTGCATCTATCCAAACCCCTGTTATGATACGTTCAGAAACGTGGCGTCTTCGTCAGCTCGGCGAAGGTGACTTCACACTGTCCATATCTGCGGAATTTTCATTTCAACGTGTATTTTCATTTCAAATTGTACTTGCGATTTTATGCGATTTCCTATTGTAAGAGAAGTTGAAGTTCTCTATTATGCAGCAACCGTCCTTCTGATTCTCTTTCATAACAAGAGCCTTCACTTTTCTGATGACCCCGGCTTTCATTGCGTGGTAGATTGGGTTTTCTCTAGCAGCTTCAGCGACGCGGAATTTTCCGATGCCATTTAAAATTTTTTCAATGTACCTTCCGTTGGTTTTCTTGCGTATAATAATTCCCGTATAGCTGCAGGCTTATTCGGAAGATTACACGGGGTGGTAATTCGAATGCATGTTAACTGATTCAAAGCTTAACGAACTACTTCTAGCATTTAGATCGAATTTGCATGTCTGACATCATATGAAAACCAATTATAATAGGCTGAAATAACTTTTTGTGTATTTTCATCTTTATCCTTGATGATTGAGAAGGTTTAGAACGTAGCGAGTAATAGATACGAATGGATAGAAATAATCTCGAAATTTTTGCAAAGGTCTAATTATAAAGCAAATTCAATGAAACTCTGATTAAAAACACTCCTAAAGACTTTTAAAAACT
The DNA here is from genome assembly GCA_023313115.1 of Rhysida immarginata. Taxonomy (NCBI): domain Eukaryota; kingdom Metazoa; phylum Arthropoda; class Chilopoda; order Scolopendromorpha; family Scolopendridae; genus Rhysida; species Rhysida immarginata. Next base: position 2,670,521 of record JAHWFO010057283.1, on the reverse strand, counting down.
CAGAAATTAATAAAACTTATTTTGTTTACGAAAATAAACTAAATTCAGTTTTCTTGCCTCAGTGGTAACAATCGTTATAAACGCGGTTAATAACAAGTTCGGGCTAATTTTCACATAAAACGAATGGATTTCTTATCGTCTAGAAGGAGCAATTGAAATGAAGTGTACGGACTGATCAGCAAATGATAAAATCCGCTTTAGATTTCCACGAATTATCCAATTTAAAGCTAAAATACATGTCATTGCGTCCTTTTATTTTTCTTCTCTGAACGGAACATTTTAATGAGATTTTAATTTAATTAGAAACAAACAGGTCTGTTTCTTCGAAGATGTTGATATATCATAGAATCTCCATTATTTTGTGCTAAAGATTTAAGAAAATTGAATAGCAATGGAGAAAGGGGAAATCCTAATGATCTGTAGGTTGTGGGCTGGAAATAGAATGAAGGGAGGAGGAAGACATGGTGGAGTGGAAGAAGAAAATGTATGCGCATGACACTTTCGCCTTCCGTCTGGAGCCTCTTTTGCCAGCGAGGATTTATTTTTCATCAAGTGCTTCGGATTAGTTTTCCTCGGTTGGATATCGGATGAGTAGTAACGACTGTTAAAAAGAAACGCGTCTTCACTGGACCGTGAATAAACGGTTCTTGATGAAATTCTCCTCCCTCCCTCCCTACTACCCGGTTTATTACACTGGAATTGCGTTGGACTGGCTTTCAAACAACAGGCTGAATATGATTGAACAATTCCTCGTCTACTTTTAATCCTCCATCAAAAGTTTCATCTGTGATGCTTATCTTGACGATGCCGTTCCTTGCGAGCGGGAGGCGAAAAACATTTTTCCCCTCATCCAACATTCATAGATATTTGTTTCTTACATCATTTTATTAGAATTCGAATTATATTAAAACTTCAAATAAGGCAACTCTTAAAACTGATAAAGGTTTATAAAATCGTTACTTCTGTAAAGGGCACGATAGGAATATTGCCAAGGTTTCTGTTCTCCATATAAGTAGCCTGAAGGTACAGTCGGGTGCAAAAAGGTTTTTACCTGAGCTTAGCGGATGTTGATCGGTTGCAAAATCAGGTGCTTGTACTGAGAGTAATGGCAGATTAGAATGGACCTGTGCCTTCTTAATGAAAATAGGGTAGCACGTATACGCCTGGGATGAGCTCGTCACGGGCTCTCTCCTGACAATAATAAGCGATAGCGGCTGATAACACTATCGTTAAAATCTCTGCCTACTGGCTCGAATGGCAGAGTTCGAATCCGATATGGATAGACTTTTTTTTTTGTTCATTATCACGGTTTTGACTTCGTTAAAGTTTTAAACGGTGTATGTAAAGAACACTAAACAGATTTAATTTTTTTCATCCAAATGTGCAATTTGATCTGTTTATTTGAGGGTTTAAAAAACTTTTCATGTTAATTGCATCATGGCATGCTTTATTCTATATTTTAGTTTTTAATAAAATATACACTAATTCATACCACCCTTACTTTTACAAAAAATCCTCCTTTGTTCAAATCATGTAATATTCTCTACTATTAAAATATACAGGGTGTTTTTGAATTGAGTACAGATTTTTTGGGAGATGATAGAAGAGGTCCTTAGAAGTATTTTTTGTCATATGAACATGGAGTCCCCGCAGCTCCGTTTACTTACAATACTGCATTGAACAATCAAATGACACCGGGACGCAGTGTGCATTGGTAGGCCTAGATTATTTTATTTTTAACAATTAACAGTTTTCAGCATCGTTTTTCGTTGAATATTTGGGCTGGCATGATTCACAATGTCCTGATTGGGCCATATCTCCTACCATGCCGTCTTAACGGGCAAACATACCTTGGTTTCCTGAAGGAGGAGCTCCCTGGTCTTCTTGAAGATGTTCCACTAATGACCAGACATTTGATGTGGTTTCAACAGGACGGCGCACCTTCGCATTACACAAGAGCAGTTAGAGAGACATATCCTGGTCGTTGGATTGGTCGTGGCGGACCAGTTGCTTGGCCACCGAGATCGCCAGATCTCACACCGATGGATTTTTTTTATGGGGAAGCATAAAATCAATGGTGTACTCCGAACCCGTAGATACCGAAGAAGAATTGGCGGCTCGTGTTGTCGCGGCAGCAGATGACATCAGCGACCGTGCAAATCAACTGTTTTCACGCGTACATCAATCCATCATAAGGCGTTGCGAATTGTGCTATGAAGCAAATGGCGGTCATTTCGAACAATTACTGTAAAAGTCATACAGTAGATTGCTTGTGTTAATTGTTAAAAATAAAATAATCTAGGCCTACCAACGCACACTGCGTCCCGGTGTCATTTGATTGTTCAATGCAGTATTGTAAGTAAACGGAGCTGCGGGGACCCCATGTTCATATGACAAAAAATACTTCCAAGGAACTCTTCTATCATCTCCCAAAAAATCTGTACTCAATTCAAAAACACCCTGTATAACTATACTAGGTGATATGCCCGGCGTTGCTCGGTCTGTTTGTTTGATGAAATTTTGATGACGTTTTCCTGTTGCCATCTCTTGAGGAAACAAACAAACATAAATCAAGATATATTATATTTACCCCCAACCCATACCTTTGGGGACATGTAAACCTTACTCTGAACCTAACGAACATATGATGCGAATATGAGCTCAATCGGATAAGTGGTTCAAAAGTTTTTAGAACATTTACAGATGCACCCTGAACCAGAATTTTTATATAAAAAAATACTTGTCTTTGTCAAGAATATTCGAGTACGCAGTGGAAAAGGAAATGTTTTAAAGTAAAGGAAACAGCCATATAGTCATATCATTAAATAACATAACAGAAAACTAGTAGGAATTAATAAAGATAACAATAACAGCAGTTCTCTTTCCTTATGGGAAAGAAACACATCGCACATATCCTCTATCACGAGGACTTATGTTCATGGGATACAAATCCCTGTGGGATACATAGACAACAAACCAAAGATTCCATTGCTTACTTAAATTGTCTCTTAATCTGTATTCATTAAACAACAGGATAATCCGTGGGCTAATATATATAGTCTCTTAAGCGCTGCACTAGCAGGGTTAACGTGGCGACGCACGTTGCCGTCGCCGATGACTTGATAGAGAGTTTGGTCCAGAGGAAATTCCGCAGTGGTATCAAGTGTGCTGTATGTGGGGACTCCTTCCCCCAGTTAACAGCTACGCAAAGGCGTTTAATGACAGATGAGTCAGACAATGCTCCTGTAAGATACAAGGAAATGATATCAGTTCTTCATTCATTAAAAAGACGCGCACGAGACTCGGCGCGGGCGTTAAGTAAATTTAGCACAGAGAGAGAACATAGAAAGCATAGATATACGGAAGCCAGCTTACCTCTGTGATTCTAAAATGGCACCTAGATCCTCTTCTAGGAATGCCCTTAGACTACAGGGCATAACCACCATCCTACGGGGTTCCCGTAGTCGGTCCGGTTGCAGCCACTGAGGAATGCCGTCGATAAACACTAGATTACGGTACTCTGGGCCTGGCGACAGGAAATCGTGGAACCACAATTCCGACTGAACGCCTTGGTTTCCGACGTGGACGCCGTTGCTTGAAGACTCTTCCACAGTAGTCAAGGATGGCGCACTCAAGCTGCTCGTCGGGCTGGCTGCGTTCGTTATCCGTACGGAACTGTCGTGTTGGGTTTTAGCTCCTGCTCGCCCCGGCTCGTTTCCAATCTCCTTCTCGAGTCCTCCTTTAGAATGAGAAAAACATAGTTCATTACGCAGCGGCTGCGACGCAACTCTATGGCCGCCGATAACGTCTCTCCAACATGGCTCGGTGAAGGGAAGAAGCACTTGAGCACATCAGAAACCACGTTTCTGCATATTCGAAGCACTCGCTGCCTCGGAAACGTTCATAAATCTCTTGATATCGAGAAGACTCCGTTCTTGGTCTTCTCTTCTTGGCTGGCTCCTGCTTTCTGTCTCTGCTCTCGCTTTGCGCCCCCGACTCTCATATTTCGCGCTTTTGCGCATCTTTGTTTTACTTCCGTGAAGCGGACTTTTGTTCTGCCATCTATTGCCACAATACTGAGGATTGCCTTTATTAATATTGCAGTTATCACTTGTGGCAACAGATGGAGCCTGAGCCTTCTGCTTCCTTCGCGCCTCGCGCTGTGATGAACTCCGATCGCCCGCGCTCGTGCTATTGTTCACAATACCTTGTGATAGTCTTATTTTGAAACTGCTAAATATATTTTCAAAATACTTTCTTTATCAGATTCTATATACCTTTAATTATTTTCCACGTACAGGGTGATTCAGTCAATTTCTGACCATTTCAGTACTATGATTTATTGACCCATTAATGTTTACAAACTTAGCATTTCAGTATGATATTTTAGGCAGTTCGGAGTGTTTATTCCCGTGGAAAAGTCTTGATGATATGCTCAATGTGGCCACCACGAACGTTTTGAACTGCTCGCAGCCGAATGGTGAACTTGTTCATAACTCTGTCCAGGATTTCTGTATCGACAAGGGTGCAGCAGTCGACGATGCTTTGTCGCAGCCGGTCTAGGGTTCTTGGTGCTGTAGTGAACACACGGTGTTTAAGGAACCCCCAGAGATAAAAATCACATGGGTTTAGGTCAGGACTCGTAGGGGGCCCAAAGAAAACCACCCCCGAATCGATCTGGAAACCTGTTTGAAATGACACGATTTCCGAATTTCTGATTGAGAAAGTCTAGCACTTCAATAGTGGTGTGAGGCCTAGCCCCATCCTGTTGAAACCATTGATGTCGAAGCGGTATACGCCTCCTTCGCAGCTCGGGGATGAAGAATGTTTCCAACATGTTAAGGTAAGCCTGTGACGTTACGGTGCCCTCAAAAAAGAACAGACCAATGATGCCTCTTTTGGAAATCGCGCACCAAGCCATAACCTTTCGTGGATGAAGAGGTGACTTATGGATCTCATGAGGGTGCTGGGAACCCCAAAAACGAACGTTGTGTTTATTAAGTTCACCTGACAGATGGCAGAAGGCCTCATCTGACACCCACAGGTTGTCCACAATGTCCTGATTGGCTTCCATTTCTGCTCCAAACTCCATCGCAAATTGTTGTCGCTTCTGTCTTCCAGTGTCTGTTAACTCCTGATAAACTTGGATCTTATACGGGAACAGGTGTAAATCCTTTCTCAAAATTCGCCACGTCGTGGTATACGGCAGCCCTTCTTCAATGGATAGGCGGCGAACAGATTTATTTGGTAAGGAAATCGACCAACCTTGTGCGAACATTTTCGACAACTTCGGCCGTTCGAACACGAGCTTCGCTCCCGCCTTTTTTCTTGCCTTTAACACATCCAGTGGCACGAAATTGCTTGACAAAATCCATGATTGCTTGCCTGCCTGGTGCGTCTCGACACTTATACTGCTTCCGGAACTTTCTTTGCACGGTTACAGGTGATTTTGTCTCGACATACCATTCGACAACCTTGCATTTCTGCTCTGTTGATAAAGCGGGCGCCATTTTTCAACAATACGATTTTCATGCAGCGCCGTTGCAACAGTACAAACTCCAACTATTTAGAAATTCGATATGGCGCTCATATTCTTTCAATTGTTTATCCCTAATGCACGTCATTCGAGTGAAATGGTCAGAAATTGACTGAATCACCCTGTAGTTTCCAAATTTATTTAAACGCTTGTCTTAACGCTCATGTTCACTTCATAGAAGTCTGCCGCCGGTGAGGAAAGCCACGCAGTTTTCACTTCTTTATCGTCGCTGAAATGCAGGCTGCCGACGAACTCTTTTAAACACCGAAACTGGTGATAGTCACTGGACGTAAAGTCCAGACTGTTTGACTGATGGTCAAGTTGCCCCCAAACAAAAGATCTAATTAGTTGGGAAGAATTTTACCACCCGCCTTACAGTTTGGACCTCGCGTCCAGTGAATACCACCTGTTCCGGGATCTAAAGGAGTTCATCGGCAACGTGCGTTTCAGCGATGAAGAAGAAGTGAAAACTACTTGGCTCTCCTCACCAGCGGCAGACTTGAGCGCTATGACAAGTGATTAAATAAATTGGAAACTATGTGGAAAAATAGTTAAAGGTATATAGAATCTAGTAAAAAAAAAATTTTGAAACTATAAGGCATGTTCAAATCAAAGTGATTCGGGCTGTAGCGCGCGAGCACGTGAGTGCGCAGATACGAGGCAAACGGGTGATTGATGACGTATCGTCTGCTTGTTCTAATAAGCACTGCTGTGGGAAGTTACGTTAGGCTTATGCTCGTATTTCGTTTGTGTTACAATAGACCCTCCTATTAAATTTCCGTCCAAAACTGACCAACGAGCGGTGATAATGTTTCTGACAGCTGAGGACATTCCACAAGTTGACATTCACGTAGATGTAAAGTCTCGAAGAATAGTCTAATGAAGCAAATTTTGATGATGAAGGAGAATCAGGTGGCTATGTTTTGAAAATTTGGAAGTCGGATGGTAAGTGACTATTCTACGAGACTTTACATCGACTTTTTTCCTCCATCCGACTAAAATATTGTTTCATCACCAAGCCTTTCTTTATGTTCTTCAAGACTCGTCTTCATTTTCTTCAAGATCATCAAGACTTTTCTATCTATTGACTCTTAGTGACTTATGTTATTTATTATTTATTTCTTTATTTTTTAATTAATTTTCATTAAAAAGGAGACCACCAGAATATCAATTCATCATTATAACCTCCTCCTTAATTAATATAAACTATATTACAGTTAGATCTATTTTTATTAGCTTTTAAATAAATTTATGTTTAAATAGGTGTCAACCATTTTATTTTTTTTAATTCAAAGTTTGTGAGATATTCTTTTTAAATCTCTACTTCACAAATTTTTTATACATTCATCTGATCTGCGAAAAATCTACAACTTACGTTGAAAAATGGACTCTCATCTTCTTTGAATGCTCTTATTTCAAGAACACTTCAAAGGCTTTCGACTGCAGTCATTATCTCTGTGATTAATATTAAACTCCATTCCCAGCCTCTCAACATAAGCAGAAACAGCATCATGTAAGTATTGAAAATGTCTTTAGTTGTTAATGTCGTCAACATGCTACCTCATTCTTTAATCCTACAGACATATAAACCTGTAGTCCTTTACCCTTCAATCTAATGTCCATTTTATCACTTCGCGCTGGAAAATGGTCAATTTTTGAGGGTCGGAAACAAATTTTACTGTAAATCCTGGGCCATTCTATTTTCCTTTAGCTGATTTAAATGCCAATTGCTCATCTATAATCAGTTTTCTCTCTTTATCACTTCCCAGTTCTTCTCCGCATATTTCCAGGGAACGAGGAAGCTTAGTCTCATCACTTCAATACCTCTTTTCCTGATCCATCTGCTTCAATACCAGAATATCATGTACGTCACTATGGGACATGCTCTCTGGAATTAAGTAATGTTGAAAAGTTTCACAATCTTGGAGATCTAGAAAATTCTATATTCCGATAATATCATTTTGTTGCCAAAAGTTTCATTTCACCTTTATTAGTATCGATAAAGTTCCCTTGACAAATGCGACTTCAGATCGTGCTTGGCGTTTTTAGCTGGGCAATTCAGTCACAAACAGAAAATGGCTTTTTATAAATTATCATACGTGCAATGATGTTGAATGACCTTTTTTAACCTCGGATTTTGTTTAAATCGATAATTACACTAGTTTTAAGATCCTTGACATGATGGAGGTACTTGAACAATCCCACCCGGACATAAACGTTAATGACACTCTCGAATTGGACGTTGTTTTATTGCACCATATGACGCCGGGGGCTGACACTGACAATCGAAGACGAAAGGCCATTCAAGAGGTCGATCACATAAAAGTCGGGGTCTCCATCGCAAGAACCAAAATCCTGATAATAATTTTTGTTCCACCTTATTTTGGTGGGTAATACGAGACATTCGATACTAAGAAGGCCAGATAAATCGTATAAACTAGAATCAAAATCTAATATGTTGAATGAGAAAATGTTTAATAAATGAACACTGGGATAGCGTTACAAAAACAGAAAAAAATCTAACTACGAGTATTTTATTTAGAGGAAAGTGACCAAAAGCGGACCAACATTTCGTTTTTGACATGAAGTAAAAAACAATGTGAACACTTACCTAGTTAAGTTACTTGATAGGTCTCACTATTGAAAACACAATAAAATAAATCAAAATTTCCAAAATATTACCCTTTTACCATTTTAAAAAAGTTCTTCTAACGCGGGCCTCCTAATTTCATGAAATGAAATGGGTATTATAAGGAGAAAGTAAATATTGAATGAAAGAGAAGCATCTATTTCTTATAAAAACAAACATACGGAGGAAAGGTTGAAAGGGAATCTTTTATTACACAGGACAACACTAAATTTTTTCCTACAACTTAATTTGTAGTATTTCTAAGGCACTGATTACGAAGAGAATATTAGCTTAATTGTACAGGGTGATATAAAAAGTATCGGGAAAAGTTTCGGAAAAATAGATTTATTTCAGATATTGCTACAAAACGTTAAAATTCTTCAAAGTACATCCCTTGAGCGTCGACACACTTTTGCCAGCGGCTTTTCCACGACTCGAAAGCTCCCTGGTAGGCGGATTCCGGAAGGTCCTTAAGGGTACGCGTGCAAGTTTCTTTGACGGCACTTAGGGTCCCATGATGGTGTCCTTTGAGGGAGGATTTCACTTTTGGGAATAGGAAAAAGTCTGCTGGGGCCAAGTCGGAACTGTGAGGGGGTTGGGGAATCGTCGCGAGTCGTTTTGCGTCAGGTAGTCTGTCACCTCGGTGCAGGTGTGGCTGGGTGCATTGTTGTGATGCAATTTCCAATTTCTGGCGATGGCTGGCCTCACTCGGTTAACCGACGGTCTGAATTCAGCACTTCACGTACACTTTGTACGTTGTCGTCGGTTTTTGACGTCGACGGCCGTCCAGCGCGGTGCTCGTCCTCCACACCCTCTCGGCCATCTTGTGCCACATAAAAACTGCAGTTTGTGACATGCTTTCATCCTTGAGCACTTGGCGAATCATGCCCAACGTCTCCGTACCCAATTTCCCCAGTCCAACACAAAATTTGATGGCGTACCGCTGTTCAATAGTTCGCTGCATTTTGAGCTTGGACCGCGTCACTCGACAGGGGTCCACTAAAATTCGATCTAGCCTGAACAAATGCTCGCAGGTGCGACTGACGCTTGGCGCGTTTTGAAGGTCAGACTCCACACCATCGAGCATGCTCGGTGCGAACGCGTTCCAAACTACAGTCACATCAGGAAAAAATTGTTCCCGATACTTTTTATACAAACCCTATATCAGTTCTGTCCTATGAAATGTCCTTTTATACGATTTTCTTGAATGAACGGCTTCAGTTTGATCTCTTCGTACGCTCTATGTCACGTGTCAATGTGTGAACAGAACTGGATCGGGAAGGTTTTAATTAGAAAAATAAAAGTTATTTATTTGCAAAGTAAATTACACGCAGTGGAAAATAAAAGGCTAAATATGAGTTCTTTATGAGTTCTTTTCATAAGCTCCGAAGAACAAAGTTTTGGTACGTGATGGGCTTTGAAGCGGACGAATAAATACTGGTAAAGTCGATTGTTGGATTACACAAAAGTATGGAGTTAGAAGTTCCGACGAGAAATCCGCAAAGCAAACGGCGTCATCGCTCGGACGTGAAGGACGGAAAAGAGTGCTAGAAGAGGCGTCGATATCTTTCCGTTGAAAACGATGTCCGGCGAGATTGAGGCTGTAGGCAGGGAGGATCTCGACGCTGACTCGTTGAGGTAGTGAGGAATGTCCGTCGGCAGAAGAAAAAGGAATTGGCGAAGGTACCTGCGTAGCAGGACGACAAGTACCTCGCTGAAACACTGAAGAGAAGCTGCCGAAACGGATTGGAATTTACACCCCGATGAAACACGGAGAATCACCAGAAGCTGTAGGACACACAACACGATGAACACAGCACACAGGATTCAAAGATATTCGTTTCAATAATAAATATCACTTCACAAAGAATATCAGAGATATCGTGCGTAACACTATCGTTGTAGATATAACAATAGGTACTAATAGCTTTTCATCAAGCTCACACAAAATTCACTTTATCGCTCGCAAGATATGATAAAATTCAAAACACTAAATCGCAAAAGATCTTTTCTTATTAAGCACGTAAAATTGATATCACTAAATTTAATAGAATAACTGACGACATCATCGTAGCACTGAAACTTATCGCACAGATGAATAGTACAAATAAACACATACAAATTTACGAAGCACTATTCCAATCACATTTGCAATAAGAGCGGTAAACATGAATTTCCACGAAGAATTCTTAGCAAATATTTGTTGGAGTGTCGGGACTCCCCTTGAGATGGGTAGTTGCTCGCCCCGGCGCTCAGTAGACATAAACTCTTGTTGAAAAACGAGGAAGAATTAAGTCCTTGTCGAATTTTGATAAGATTTACTGAAGAAACCAATAGTTCTTTGTCGAAGTAAATTAAATAAGGTCACTTGTCAAGAGAAATGTCCGCAGTGAAAAGGAAAGACCGTTGCTTAAATTTAAAGATACGCATTTAAGCTCGGTCTGGTCGATTGTAAGACATAGGTAGAGAATGCAGAAAAAAAGTTCGTTCGAAGGTGGAAAATTCCTCCTGTTCCCATATCGAGGAATTGTGAGATGGAAAACGGAAACACTCCCATCCATGGAAGGTTAGATTCAATGTCTAATTCGGACTGAACGAAAACAGTTCTGACAACGCGAACGTCTATCAATGTATTACAATTGATAACCGTTATATGGCTGAAAGCGGTAACTCCTACCTGTCGGAACAAACGTCTCGGAGAATCGTTGTCCGTGGCTCCGTCGCTTTTGGCTTCTCGGCGAGATACGTTCGTCGGTGCCGTCGTTCGAGAATTATCGTCCTTTGATGAGACAGTCGGGTCGGTCGTAGAGATTCCCAGAAGCTCCTCTAAGGCAGGACCGATGAGCGCTTGAATTTGTAGCCATATATCTTCGCTTCCTACGGGCGTGTTACTTGACTGAGCATTCGAATCGGCGGGCGACGTTTCTCCCCGTCGACTTCGCTCTCCTTGCGGTCGGTGCTCCGAGCTCACGTCGGCGTTGAGGGACTTCCTCAATATTGTTGAGTCAGAAGTTTTCCCTCGCCCATGCGAGTTAATTCGCTTATTCATGGAATCCTTATCGATGAACAACCGTCGGCTGTCGGGGATGCTCTTTCTTTCCATCCTTCCTCCACGAGTTTTTCCTTTGCTCTCTCGATCTCGTTCGTTCTCGGATTGTCCGAGACCACCCCCTGACGTCGTTGCTCGTCGCGGAGGTTCGAGCGCTTCACGATCTTGGCTCGATGCTGATTGACACGTGACACTCTAACAGTATTCAACCATCATATATATGTTCCACCTTGCTTGATAATGTTCTTCCATTGCACGTGTTTCTTAGTGAAATCTTTCACCTTTCTTCACCGAAATCGCCAAGCTATTCTCGGAATTGAGTGCAAATAATGAAGCTTGATACTCATCTTGCAGTCTAGATCTTTCAAATTAGACAGCATACACCCAACTAACTCAGAATAGTTGTCCGACTTATTGTTTCCGAGAAAATTTTTAATCACCAAAGCAAACGATTTCCAGGCTATAGACTCGAGTTCATTATTTGAAATCACAACGCTTGGATCTTTTACAAGTTGTCTAATGTGTGTTTCGAAATTAATAGGACAAAATTGTCAATAGTACTAAAAAAACACAAAATGTAAAAAGTTGACATAATCGAGTATTTAATTCGAAACTACAATGCGAATGGAAGAGAAACCACTGCAGCACAACTGCGTAAGGTCCTTCTTTGGGTGCAGTAAGCAGCTTCTTTCGGAATTGGTCAAACAGAGCTTTTCCCGAATTTTGTGCAACAAATTTGCTCACTCTGATCCAGTTCCTCCGAAATTGCGTTCTCTTAAACAAAGCTCAGAAGCTCTCTATTGGACGGATTTATGAAATTGCCCTGACTTTCGAATCCGTTGAACGGCTGATGCACTGACCTTCAGAATGTCTGCAGCACCTCAAACAGACATGTTAGGGTAGTTTGAAAACAGACGCTTCACTTTGGACACTACTTTTTTCGTCCCCGTTTTGGTTAATTCTCATTGCTTGGAGGATGTTCTATGTTGTTCATCACTCGATACATCCTAGTTCGATGCACACCTCGTGAACTGTGACCTTCCTGGTATGTTTATGGAGGTGGAAAAAGTCAGACATTACCTCATTAGATGGAACGACAATTTTGTCCTTATTCATGTTTCTTAGGCAATTTGTTTATACCAACAGAGTAAATGTTTCAGCACGCGCATTCATTATACATGCAGGTGCTGCTAACTAGTCATAGAGCCACCTATAAATTTGTCCTATTAATTTCGATACACATCTTAATTTGTGGTCCGTCAAAATAGCCGCTTTCAATTTTTCTGTGCTTAATCCTGAAAACCTGCGTGAAAGAAATCCTGAAAACATTCACCGATTTTGTCAAGGTCCTTTACAAACTGTTTCATAATGCAGAGTTTAATATGTAGTGATAGCACTACAAGGCCTGTGAGAAAAGTATCCGACCTAATTTTTTTTTGCGAAAACCTGATGATTTGGATCGCGCTTGCTTGCATGAACCGACCTTGAACCTTTGTGCGTATGCGTGAATTTTTTCCCGCGTTAGTTGCTGGCAATCAGCATTAGAGGGAGGTAGTGTGTTGTGCTCTCGTCGGTTTTTGATTTGAAGGAAAATCACGGAACGACTGGAGCAGCGTTACTGCATCAAATTTTGCCAGAAACTGGGCGACAGCCAGGTGGAAACCATCAGTCGTCACAATGGAAGCATTCCTCGTCACCACGACCAAAGAAGGCCCACCAAGTGCGCAGCAATGTGAAAGTGATGCTGACTGTTTTCTTTGACTCTCGCCGTGTGGTACACCACGAGTACGCATCACAGGGTCAAACAATCACCAAAGAGTAATACAGGGATGTCCTCCGTCGCCTACGTAATGCAGTGCGGCGCAAGAGACCGCAGTTGTGGTCAACAGGCAATTGGCGTTTCAAAAAGCAAACTTGATTCAGACTTTTTTGGCGAAAAATCGGACTCCCGTGGTACAACAGGCTCCTTACTCTCCTGACCTGGCCCCCTGCGACTTTTGGCTGTTCCCCAAACTCAAGCGGCCATTGAAAGGAACGCGAATTCAGACAAGAGAGGACATTATGGCTGCAACAACAGCCGAGCTAAACTCCATTCCGAAAGACGCTTTCCAGGAATGCTTCCAACAATGGCGACACCGCTGGGAGCAGTGTGTGGAGTCCCAAGGAGACTACTTTGAGGTGATTAGGTTTCCAATGCTCCAGGTGTGTAATTTTTTTCTTCCCGGCCGAAGGTCGGATACTTTTCTCACAGGCCTCGTATATCGATTTACCAAATACAAATTTGATAACATTTTTTGTACCAACCATCTTACCGGCCAGACTTTTTGAGACTTAAAAATATTCAAAAAATGAGCTGTTAAACAAAACTGATGTCGTATTTGATATTAGTGTATTCGAATAAGCCCAAAACTGCAAAATTATAAGAGTAAAAAGTTAAAAATATTTTTGTTGACCAGTATTATCAATGCCAATATAATTCTTTTCTCTTTTCACATTTTAGGTGGTTAATGGGCATTTCCATGAAAACATTATGAGTTTTGAATATTTCATTTTTTCCATTTTCTTAAACGAAAAAAATACACCTTTGTATGAAAACACTATCAGGTGTGAAACCAAATGTATAAAGATTTACCGATATCAAGCCACATTACGTAAATAATTAGTAAATTCGTCTAATATACATTTGTTCGCTTTTGAAGTGAAGTTAGATTTTCTTCTACTTTTCAATAACTTTTACATCAAATCTAAGAAGGAGTCTATTATTATTATTTAATCATCGGTTTTTGATCCTTTTTCATTATTACATGGTATCTCTTTTCAGTTTTAACATATTCGTTACTGTGATAGGGAAGAGGAGAGAGTGGAATAATGAGAACACAAGGGAGGTAAACAATGACATTTAATTTGATAGCTCATTACAAAGGCATTTCCTTTACTGCTTATCATCTCTCTGTCGTTGTATTGGCAGTTGCAATTGAATAATTGAAATGGAACCGAGCGAGGAGCACCAAGACAGGCGGAACTGCCGTTAGGAGAGGCGCCTAACGGTCGCCTCACTTTTTCGTTAAATAAGTGCAGGGGGCAGGAAAAAGAGAGGGAAAGCGGGAGATAGACTTCCCTCCCTCCTGTGGAAACATTTTCTCGTGTTGAGGAGTAGAGGCTTCTCCTCCACTCTCGAAATGAAAAATTACATTTCGGCAAAAGATTTGCCAACGCCACAATCAATGATTACATTCGAAGCAATAAAAACACAGTTGTAGGGGCCGTAAATGCCGCGCCACCTGCTCCACCGTCGTCACTCGTTCCGAATAAAAAGCGATACGACTGGTCAGTTGAGGAGTAACTGAGTAGAACTCTCTAAGAGGAGCGTAAAGAAGAGAAGTGGATCCATACCCGTCAAGATCGGAATTCGTACCCTTTTTTTACCTTGTATTCTTTTCACAACTCCGCACTCTGCGTTTTCTATATTTTTCACGTATATATACCCGTATTATGTATCTGCTTGTTGACGTGCCTAAACAGCTCTTCTCACCACCTCCTCTTCTATAGTGGCTCTTTCCGTCAATTTACTCGCAAACAGATGTGAGAAGGCGAACTTTATTCAGAACGTAATCGCCACGGAGACGTGGTAAGAAGCCTTGAAGTCGGAAAATGGGAAAGAAGGAAGGAGGGAGGAAGGCTTGCAAAGATAGCAGTTTATATCCGCTCGTAATATCTATCGTTCACAAAACCAAATGTTCCCGGCACCCGTTGCCCACTGCATCTAACCAGTTCCATCTCGTTTTCTTTCACTTTTCCCCGCCTTTAACAACTGTCTTTGAAATCATCTAGAAGTGAAATGAGCACAGCATTTTTATTTATTCTGGGCTGTTTTCTTGAAATTCTTTATTATGCACTTTCTTTTTTTTTGTTCATGCAGATTAAAGTCATTCTAGTCATACAGTGCTGGAAAAAATTATAGAATAGCTCAAGATGGATCCGTGAGATTTTAATCATACGCCTTACCTCAGATGTTAAATTATTGATGAAAAATAGGAAAGAAAATTATAGGAAAACCAGCCATTATCCAGCCTAATAATATTTGTAGCTTTATTCAGCATATCACCGATTTCCTCTCATTTTTAAAGGAACATACAACACTTTATGGAGAAAAAAGTTAATACTTTCAATTCGATCACACCACATAAACGGTTTGTCATTGAATCACAGTTTCTGTAGTCGTTCTGTTGATATTTCATTCCATGCATCTGAATTGTACTGTTTTCCGTTTGCGTAAATATCCTTAACTAAATCTCCTATACATCTTCTATTAGATTTAAATCAGAGCTATTCGCTGGCCATTGTAAAACAACAATGTTTTGCTCTTTGAACCACTGTATAATTGTTGCTGTTTGGGGATGGGGGCGTTGTCTTGCTGGAATGTGAACTCAGGATCATTCAATTCATCTCTAGTTGCCTAAGGTATCTTGATACTAAAGCGTTGATTTTGGCTTGACGACAGCAACTGATGATTTTCCTTTTGATGAAAACGCGCACCATATCATCACGGAGCTACCATCTTGAACACGATGGGATAAAAACATTTCTCTTCTTCACTTAAGCCATGCCAATAATGATGTACACCGTCCGGACAGTCAAGATTGAACTTTTTTTCATTACTAAATGCCACATCATTCCATTTGCACTATTTCCAATGTGCTGCCTTGCGAACTGCACTCTAGCTTGCACTGGTAGTTAACTGTGGTTTCTTCTTCATTTTTACATACACATGATTGTCAGAACGTTAAAGGCAACTGCAACATTGTTCTGGTTGTTGTTCTGGATCTTCATTGGACAAATGGACGTGTGCCCTATAAATTTATCCAGCCTGAATGTATTGAAAGTTACAGAACTGATTACTTTTAGTGTTACAGAATAGAGTTTATAAATGATATGCTGAATAACACTGTAAATATACTCTGATCAGTCAGTTTAATTGCCTTACCCAATCAGCAAACATCTTATTTTAAAACTTCTTTAACAACAGAAAAGATTACTATTCCGCTTAATTTTTTTTGTTTGTGCTTTTATATTTTCATTTATTTTTGGAAAAGATGCCCGTCAACCTTTCCCATTAAATTCACTTGCTTTATTTTATTTATTTTGAAAGGTTTCTGGCGGCTGCCATTGTTATAAAACAGCCTGATTGAATTTGAATACAAATTGGATATCATTCGTATTACCATTGTAATTATTTTTAACGTGTCAAATACATTTTCAGGTTTAATCTTGCATTTCCTGTACCTTTATTTACCCACAATACATACTTTTCGTTTAAGGCCCGATAAAAAGTAGAAGCTTTGAACGAAACTTCCATCATAGGCTCGAAGTGATGAAAATGGTAATATCCTAAATTTTAAGAAAATAGTGGTATGGCATAGCAATAAAATTTTTTGATTAGCAATATATAAGACTGGTTTTTTCTAAAAATTCTGATATTCTATTTTTTTCAATGGTTACATGATTTTTTTAAATAATTTTTAATATATCCCATTCACCTGAAAACATTTATTACAATAAAAGGATGAAAAGTGGAAGTGGAGGGTTTTTATACACCATACCTGCGAGATCTTAATCATTAAACGTAAAAAATAGTAAAGAAAATTCCATGGTCTGGAGAAGAACCAGGAACCTGTTATTTATAACAGTCGTCATATAGTAAAGATAGTCCTGTTTTGCGGCAATGTCCATAGGGCATGTAGATAGTGGTAATGCTTCCATGACTATAGTGATTTAATGGTTAAACCGCTAGAACACTAATCCGGAAGTCCCGCTAGAACAGTAATCCAAGGAATTTTCATTACCATTTTCTACATTTATTTATTACAATATTTCATCCAGCCTTCAAGCATATGACGCAGACCATTCTTTGTGATGACCTTGAGATTTGCCTCATATTTTTTTAATACTGCTTCGGATCTTTCAAATCGATTGATCCCTAGCATACGTTTCAGTGTGGACAACAGAAAAATAAATATCATACGAGACGAACATGTGATGGCTTGTTGAGCCCTCACATTTTGTGTAACTGTTTCCCTATTTTGATTATTTACATTTTGTTAATGAATTAATAGTTTGTTTCATTTTAAATTTGTACAATGTATCTTACGATTGTAATGAATTTGCATTTTCATAAACAATTATTGTTCGATGCATCGTGAGATTTATGGCATGTATTATATTTATTTAATGTTTTCTCAGTTGAATAAACACCGTTCACATTTAAATAATAATGATTATAAACAGGAGATGCTCTCCAAGCATGAAAAATTCTGCGACCTGGATTCGAACCAGGAATCTCGACTATCATGGCCGACGCCTCTACCAATTGGGCCATGATAGTCGAGATTCCTGGTCGAGACGCCTCTACCAAGCTGACTCAAGGTGTCTTAAAGACAACCAAGTTGTCACGATAGCCCAAAAAATTGGCAGAATTTTTCCTTCCATTTTTCAATCGAAAAATCATTACCGTTCACATTGCTATTTCTCTGTGCTATGACACCACGTACCCAGGATCATTCCTGATTGTCCCATAATTGGGCCGATGCAAAACCCACTATGGCGACAATATAACAGACATAAGAAGAATATCATACGAACTAACAAGTTATAATGAATTCATCCAGATATTCCGTAATGTATTGGAGAATTTGGTGATTTACATCTAGTACTGGCTATTTATTTAAGTGGTCCTTTGGTCTAGTATTGTTGTGATGAATAAATAAATAAGCAAAGGTCAAATAACGATACGGACACAACTCATTAATGCCTACGCGTTTCGGTTTGCACCATTATCAAGGCTTGGCTAGATTGTAACAAGTGAAAGAACCGTTGACAGTTCATTTTATAGTCTAATCTTACACCAGAACTAGAAGATTTGAATTCGGCATATACAGGGTTGAGTACAGATTTTTTGGGAGATGATAAAAGAGGTCCTTAGAAGTATTTTTTGTTATATGAACATGGGGTCCCCGCAGCTCCGTTTACTTACAATACTGCATTGAACAATCAAATGACACCGGGACGCAGTGTGCGTTGGTAGGCCTAGATTATTTTATTTTTAACAATTAACACAAGCAATCTACTGTAATAACTTTTAAAGTAATTGTTTGCAAAGAAATTTCAAGGTGCACGTGCTTGTTTGTTGAAAAGTCTTAGGACAAACTTCGTCAAGGAGAGTCCATGGTATCCAACCCCTTTGTAAAATACGATTAGTCCATATGAAGCAAATGGCGATCATTTCGAACAATTACTGTAAAAGTCATACAGTACGTGGGCAGAGTGAACTGTATATCCAGAGTGAACTACAGTCGTTTCAGAATGTTACCCTGAGGTCCATTGCCCAGCGTGGCAGAAGGACGGTGAAAAACGAATCCATCCACTTGGATTTAAACATGGCCCATATCGGAAAGTTTGTACAGGACCTCCTTTTGATTATGATACAGAAGATGAAGACTCACGACAATAAACTTGTGAATGGGATACTGAAGAACTCAATGAATATGAACTGGCATACGAAGTATCGTAAACTGAGGCACTTTCTTGACGTCAATTTTGAAGATATTAGCAACGTTTTTTTCCCGGTGTACTGGAAGATGTGATAATCTTCCCTCTTGCTGTATTTTTTTAACTTCGTTTGTATTTTGTTTCTGACAATCGTCAATCTTATTTTCTCTTTATATAACGTGGAAGACCGCTTGGGTTGATCAGGCTTCTCGACTATCTCAGTGTAATTCATCTGGAATTTATTCTGGTTCGATGAGCTTTGTGAAAGCGCTACTTTCGTCCCATCCTAACAAATTTACACTTCACTGTTCGATTGTCGATTGTCTTTTTCACTTAACGACCCGTGTTGTAAAGGCCGGTGTCCCTCAAGGTTCTGTCCTCGGGCCCGTGCAATTTAATTATTTAGTGCATGATTTCCCGAACCCTAAAAATTGTAATCTATATTTCATTATGACATGGGCACACAAGCCGGCTCACGTTATCACTCCTCTGCAGCACGCCTTGAAGATATTCGAAGACTGGTTTAACTGCAGGAAGCTGAACCTTAATGTCGGAAAGTGCAAGGCTATGTACTTCAACAGAAAGTTCAAGCGTCCCCCAGATTCTCTTGTTCTATTCAATAAGAAACTGGACTGGGTAGACAACAACAAATACCTTGGCGTTATCATCGACTCAAGACTCTCTTGGAATCGTCATGTGACCTACGCTCTGAACAAGGAGAAGAGGGCTAGGTACAGTCTCATAGCTCTCCTGGGCCGCAACACCACCCTCAGCATCGTCAATAAGTTACTTATGTACAAGTCGATTATTCGGACCATACTCCTCTGTGGCATGCCTGCTTGGGCGACTATCTGTAGAAGCAGTTGGAGTGAGCTACAGTCATTCCAGAATGTTACCCTGAGCATCATTGACAGGACTGTGAAAAACCAATCCATCCACTCGGATTTAGACATGGTCCACATCGGAAAGTTTATACAGGATCTCCTTTTGATTATGGTGCAGAAGATGAAGATTCATGACAATGACCTAGTGACTGGAATACTGAAGAACTCAATGGATATGAAGTATCGAAAACCAAGGCACATTCTTGACATCAACTTTGAAGACATCAGCAACGTCTCTTTCCCGGACTACTGGAAGATGTGATAATCTCCTTTCTCCTTGTTTTTTATTTCGTTTGTATTTTGTTTCTGACAATCGTCAATCTTATTTTCTTTTTTGTATAATATGGAAGACTGCTTGGGTTGGTTAGGCTTCTTGACTACCTCAGTGTATTTCGTTTGGAATTTATTCTGGTTCAATGAGCTTTGTGAAAGCGCTGCTTTCGTCCCATCTGAAAAAATGTACACTTCACTGTTCGATTGTCGATTGTCGCTTTTTCACTTGTTACAATCTAGCCAAGCCTTGATAATGGTGTAAACCGAAACGCGCAGGCATTAAAGAATTATATCCATATCTTTATTTGACCTTTGCTCATTTATTTATTACATGTATTTTCTTTCAGGTTTAATGATTCTACCATGACTCGTCAGATGATAATTGATTCAGAAAAGCATTTCCCCCATTCCAACAGCAAAGAGACATAGCACCTCTAACATGCCCCCATTCTAACAGTCTTTTGTTGTTAAAGAGTCAACAAACGTGGCACCCAACAAGCACAAACACAGGCCACATGAAGATAATCTTGGAAAGCTGAATAACTCTATGAAATTTTGAACGCTACACGGAGAAATGTTATCTATAGTATCACGGATAATCACAGCAGATATGTATATACCTGTATGTTGAACAAAGTACTGCATATTAACAATAAATTTACTACGGTTATTTTTAACTATCTGTACTGTATGCTTTAACAAAAAACAAACAAAAATTTTATAAAAGAATGACTCACGAATGGTCTATGAGGAGGATATATTTCATGCCGTACCTGAGATTTTTACTCATAAAATAAAAAATTTGTTTTTAAAATAATTTTTTTTCATCAATAACATTTTATTGCTGCGTACTGCTCCTCGCATCATTTCCATTTTGTGATATACGATATGCAAGTCTTAGAAGATCGTTAAAAAAATCAAACTCAAGTCTTTGTTGATCAGTCCTCGTAAAAAAGGAATTATATTTCCCGGAGATAATAGAAGGATATAGTAGAAGATGAGAAAAAGAAGGAAGAAAAGAAGACATTTTAGTGGGAAAATATTTCACCGGCAAAAGAAGAACAAAACAAAATCCAACGATGTATAACGGTCTACTTCAAAGATGGACGACGAAGAAGTTCTTTCGATGAAATGTCACGTTAAAAAATCTAATGGCTAAGTTAACATATCAATTGCTTAATGCTGGTAATCTGAAGGGTAAAATCCATCTGGGATTTTCCGGACGAAATTCAAGCGAACGGTTTCAGTAGCTCTGACGGGAGAAGTGACACTCGAAGTAAATGAAACTGCTCGTTGTCGAAAGTGTATCCTCCACGCAAATTGAGACAATTAATCCTTAGGAAAAAAGAAAGAAAAAGCCAATTGAGATTTTATGGAAGAATACAGGCGAAGGATTCCATCAGCTCTTGCATGCCAAATGAATCTCGAGGGAATTCGGAAGTACTAAAACGAATGGAATTTCTCATTGTCACAAGTATGTCTGTTACGGAAATTGAGGTAAGAAACTTTTTATCTCTATCCTATTCCTTTTGTCTAGAGACAGTCGTTAATTAAGAATTCATCGAAGTACTTATCATTGAAGAATATTTCTTGTAGTATAAAGATAAAATAGTAATAAAAATGTTTTTTCTCTTTGTATTGTAATTTTTATTTTATTTTCATATTACAATTACTATAACAGAGGTAAAACTCTTTTCAATTAATATTCCATTAGACAAGGTGAACATAAAGTCTTTAACTGATAAAAAAATTTTTGAAAAAAAAAACCATGTTAGAGAGATAATACGCCTTTTGAATTACGACGTCCTTCTCAAAAAGTTTTTAAACTGATGGTACGGTAGGAGCCGAAACAGTGTAAGTGGCGCTAACATCGGCCATATTGAAAAAGGCGTCTATCAGACAGAAAGCTCAATGCAATCTGGGTAATTCATCAACCGGACGGTGCTCAGCCACATTGGGCATTATCAGTTCGTGAATTCCTCGATTCTACGTATCCCAAACGATGATTTGGAAAAGATGGTCCTACAGCATGGCCCCCACGTTCTCCAGACATCATACTTTTAGGCTTTTTTCTGTGGGAATATGTTAAGGATAATACGTGTGTGCTACACCGATCGCCGATGTGAACACATTAAAGACAAGAATAACGGATGCCTTATTGACGGTAAAGAAGACATGCTGGTGAAAAAATGGCGAGTAATTGAATATCGTCTAAATGTTCTTCGTTTTTTATTATATCTAATGTTACATCTGACAATTTTTTTTATTAATTTTCTTTATCAGGTAAATATTTTAAGTTCACCCTGTATAATAAAGCTTTAGAAATATCCAAAAACAGAACTTAGATATGTCCAAGTTGATATTTTTCAAAAGATAATCAGGATCGACAAAAGTAAAGAAACTATGAGGAATACTTATGTATATTGTCTCAGGCTTTGCTTAAACATTTTACATATACCAGTGCTTTTAACTAATATTTGTTCCAATTCACTTTTAACTAAATTTGTACATCCAAGCCATTTTTTTAAGAATGTCAAGAACAACACTGGTTAGATATATAACGTGGGTTCATGATGATTTGTATTAAAATTTTTAATTGATATTATGATATTCGAATAACCTTAGATATTCTTATTCACGAATTGTTAAATTTGATAAATAATTGAGAAAGCGGCATTGATGTCCCTAATAGGATCGAAGAAAATTTAAGTAGCAAATTCTATTATCATTACTTGATGAACACTTTCAATCTCTCCTTTTTCGTGATTATACTCCTTCCAGCAAATTATGAAAACGGTTTATCGCTGCGTTACCATGGAAACAAGTTTTGGTAAAATCTATCCTCGTATTAAATGAATTACTGATAGATAAATTGGTGGTCCTTTTAAGAGACATTGTTTTGCAATTAATGCGAAATTAATTTTCCTCAGAAGAATCGTAATACTTTCTTGTTTGACATGTTGCTTGAGCACGTGTTGAACAAAGCGCACCTTAAGCAGGAGATTTGAACGATAAATAAAAGACCTGTGCAACGAGGCTAAGGCAGCCGCTGATTGGTGGGTGAACTTAGCCAGTGTCATGATCACGTGATCTATTGCAGGAGATTCAATTCTCCTGACTATGCGGTGCCGTTACTTATCAACTAATTTTTAATTTTTCCGTTATCGTGAGCCCATTTCGCTGATATTTTTAGTATCAGATTCTTGATAACAAGAAAATTTAAAACGTATATTTTGAATAATTCTATAAGTATCGCAAATAACCTTATTGTTTATTTAAAAAAACAAACTCTGTCAGTAGAATATTTTTAAGGCGACTTTGCTAAATTTATTTAAGAATCCACAAACCCACGAGGTAACTTTCCTCACAAATATTCCAAGCCGATCCCTTTTACAAACTGTTCTTTGTTGCATTTTAGGTGTTAATAACCTTCGGGGAAAAGGAGGGTTAAGAGACTGGGAAACCAGCAGCAACACCCAGAGAAAAAACGTTTTCAAAAATTAATTACACAACTTGGGAGTTGGGAGCTTAAATTGTTTTCACAGGAGGCCATATAATGAACAATTAGCAGCTTGTCCTCAAGCAAATGATTACTTCGTTTATATTATTTTCGGATGTTAAAAACAAGAATGTTGAGTTTAAAAAAATACTTTAATATGCTAGAAGGAGCAAAAATGTGAAACAAGGTAGTGATAGATCTCATAAACTCACTGAAAAAGACCGGCGAGTGATGCACATGAAAATCGGCTTTCTTCTGCTGCCAGAAATACTATGGAATTTGGATACGGATCAGGACCTCTTCCAGATTAGGAACAGATGGACTACCAAAGGAGAGCTGCTGCCCAGAAGCCTGAGAACATTCCTTAACAAAGGTGAAAATGGTGCAAACCTTATGTCTCATCAAATTTTGTGGTGATGCGATATGGTGCGGGGCTGTTTCTTTTGTCTGTTTCTTAAATACTGTGTGGAATCTAAAATACCATTAAAAATAGGGGTTTTCATTGCACGTTTCAAAGTTGACTTCCATATTCGAAAACTAGCAGAGGTACCCGGCGATGCCCGGGATAATTACACTTGTAGGTAAACAGAACAATCTCAAAAAAATTAAATTATAACTCCCAATTGGTTAAATAATAAATCAATCAATACAACACAGAGCAAAGAGACTATCCATTCTACGAAAAATACGAAAAACAGGAATTCTAGGTGATATACCGGGATTTTATCTAAACTCTTCTTGACTTGCCTCACTACTACGGAGCATCACCAGATATTTTAGACTCACGTTTTTCTTGCCCTTGACGTAGGTCTTAAACCCTCTTGCTCTATTCGAAACTCCCGCTGTTCAGATGTTTCAAATGCCCGTATAGCTTTTTCTGTTTAAGTTGCAGAATTTCTAGGACCAATACTCGTTCTTTCTCTTTCCTTTCCAGACACATAAATTTTTGCCAGTCGTCTGGATGTTTGACAG
>JAHWFO010057283.1:2629984-2643805 GCA_023313115.1 Rhysida immarginata | reverse complement strand
AAAATCAATAAAATTTTACCGAACTTTTTCATAAAATCAAATGACATTCTGTTGGGACGTTTATAAGGGGTTGTAGCTTTGATAAAAATTGATTAACCAAATAAACTTTTTCTGACTGATTACTGAAATTGCTCAGTTTTCAATTGCTCAAATTACTTTTCGGTTTCAATGCTCATATCTAATTTAGAAAAACAATTTTTACAGGATGATAAAAAACAATTGATAAAGGTGACATCTACTTTTCTTTGAATTTTTTTTTACGATATTAAGAGGTGACATTTTTTTCTAAGAATCCATCTTCTTCAACAAGATTAAAACTCGCAGAGAAAAACAGGAAACTTACCTCCTTCCGGGGTTAGAAAATTCATGCGAGGGCGACTTAAATTCTTTTCCGTTTGCATATGTAATCATCTACGAATTTTTTTATGCCGCTCGTAAATTTGCTTATGACGAGGCGGCTATTTGCTGAACCGTCGGCGTAATTCACTTTACAGTTTATTCACACTTGCAAACTGCAGCACACGGCGTCGCCATTTTCCTATAAACAAGAAACAGCGCCGCTGTTTGACATTGAATGAAACTTCTACGCGGGCTTTTAAACTTTTAACCTTCCTTTATGCAGTTTTGTGCGGAATGTGTTTCTGTCTTTGGAATGCGTTTCTGTCTTTTACAGTTTGTTTGAGGTTTGAGTAAAAATAATTATTTGAAATTTGCACCATTTTTATAAATAATCTGTCAGATTTAGTCTTCCTCACTTATTTCTCATTCTTTTTATTCCTTTTGTCATTTTGCACCCATGTTTTGGAAGAAGTGCCTTGATATTGTACAAATACGCACATCGAATCTATATGTTCTTCTTAAATTGAATAATAGATGAAACCAGTTCATTTTTAAATCTAAATATAGAGAAGAGTGCGATGCGTCTGTCAATGAATACTCTGTAATGGTAAATAGTAATAAATGACATCATATATCACTTTTGTCATATTATTGTCATTATGTTTATAAATGATTATAAATAAATTTGCATCGAGTCTCTTCGTTAGTAATTCAACCTAGTATTGAAGACATTGATTCTTCTCCGCATCTGCATTCGATGATGAAGACATTTAAGTTCGTTCAGTTAATAATTTTTTAAGTAGCTGCCAATCACTTTGAACTGTACTTGGGGAAGGATCTTCCGAGTAAATGTGATTACAACAACGTCGTTTTGTGCAGGCAATTCAAAGTGAAATAAATATTTAATCAGTTTCTCCTTCGAAAGAGCCCTGTCTAGGAACCTTAGCATTTGTCGTCTCTTCGCTCTTACTCTCCCGCTCCGAGTTAAGAACGGCGACGTTGCAACTTTCACTGGGCCGTGTTTCTTTCGCTTCAATCTTAATTTATTTGAATTGCATCTTTCTATGTTCTTATGCAACAACACGCCCGTGTGTTCCCAAGAACTGATATCCTAGTCTTCATCATGTGATAACGCTTATTGCGTGCGAGGATGTCTGGGTTTACATGACCTTATCAAATATCAGACAACTTTTATGTTCTGCGTTAAGCCATTATGGAACGATAAAATTTTAACTTATACGCTGTTAACTGGTCTGCTATATTTATTTCTCTTAACTGGTCTCATATTTGGCTTTTTGCTCATAATGTTGTTCATTTTGTATTCATTGTTATTCATTTATTAATTTGTCGTCCCTCTATTAAAAAGGCCATTCAAAGTTCATTATTTTCATTAGCCTTCATAAAATATTATAGTACATTAATCTCTGGATGGCAGTAGAAAATATAATTACGTAATTCTTGTTAATGATAACTTAGTTTTATCTAATTATTGAATTACAAAAGGTTTTCCTCTAAATTGGTGTTTCTTATCCGATTTGAAGGTTTTCTGCCAGTAGATTTCATCACTGTTAAACTAGGAAGAATTAATACGGTGGTTTTCCGTTGCTTTCTGCATGATTAGTAAAAGAAAAAACTATACTGCAACGGAATTCTAACCTGCGTCTCGATTCCTCGACCATCGAGCCGGTATCTTTGAAGTAGGGAAGATCAATTAGAGTTGTTGGGTATCACCGAGAACTGTTACCTTTGTGTAGACGAAACTAAGTTAAAGATATTACTGGGAAAACCTGAAAGAAAATTTCCGCGAACTAGATTTGAACCCGTCGCCTATACCAACTGGACGAACTGTCTCTAAGTGTCCTAAAGACCACAAGGTTGTCAACGTGGATGCTCGATGATAGGGCAGGTATCCGGCTCATAGATCGGAATTTCTCCTTTTCAAACCAACATAAAGCTGATGAACACTCATACGAAAGTAATAATTTGAAACTGGAGTTAAAGCTCTACACATAAGGTAATGATATTAATGGAAACAAGTATGATATTACCGCCATGATGGATAAAAGGAGTGCATTTTCGTATTACAGCAGTGAGACATCAGCCATGGATACCTAGAACTAACCTGCATTTTAAATTACTTTAAATAAAATTATATAAATATGAAAACTGAATTTTAATTTCCATATAATTAAACTAACGTATAAAGAGAATTTAATCGAATAAAATTGAAGAACCGAAAGGTTTAATTTTTTTATATATTCGAACTAATAAAATTTCTTTTATTTGTAGTCATTTCTAAGTAATGTTAAACGAAGTGAGCGTCATTTGTTGAAGCGTTCAGTGTAAGCATTTATATTCCATTGCTAAAGGGTCTCTACGTAATCATCTACTGTTGAAACGAGCGATTAGCTACTAGCAGTTACCTATTGAAAACAGTATGTCTAACAGAATTAGGTATGATAGCAATTAACTATAGATAACAGCAGGCCTAACAACTCGTTAGCGGTTGTTAGATATATTACATGCCATATCTTAGCATTGAAACTTTCCAATGATACCATTACAATACGTACTACTAAACCAATTCTGACTCTCAGTAATTACTCATTATGATACGTCGCTACGAATTGTTTGATATATTACATGCCATATGTTAGCATTGAAAATTTTTAAAGGGGAGTATCATAATGGTACCATTAGTGCATGTGCTATTGTACCTATTCCGGCTATCTCACCTTCGAACTTGTTCATGCTTTGTCCCATATTTATCGATTGGCAAAAAAAATGTGTAAAGGTTAATTCGTTTTCAAGTTATCGTGCAAATAATAAGCTCCATATTAATAAAGAAATCATTTTCCTTTGGGCAATCGGCACCGATCTCCCCTTCTTGTAATCGTCTATCACGTGCATCCTGCACGCGCACCATTTCAACAACAGCACACGTTTTCCCCAATGCGAGGATGATTCGTCTCTTTCAACAAGTCACTATGCCCACTCTCCGTATTCAACGCAATGTTGGAATTGTGAGTACAGACGGACGGACGGAGGGACAGACGTCTGAACAAACCGATCACATAAGCGCTTTTCTACGAAAATGTGCTAAAAACGGAAGGATAAATTCCGCGACCGAGATTCGAGGATCACGTAATACTCGTGGTCCAACAGGGTATTCGAATCCAGGTTGTGGAGTTTTTCCTTCCGTTTTTTCAATAAATATCTTTAACTTACGTTTGGAACATTAACTCCGGTTTCAATTTATTTTATTTCGAATATAAGTTGGGTGATTGTGTCGTGGCTTTCGTTGGATGAGTTTAATATAAATTATTTTATTGGAAATCAATGATTTATGATTTATTTTACTGACAGTTAAAAACTTATTTTTCTCGACTTCTATGAGATTTATCATATAACTTTGATATGAAAGAGTTTAAGATAGTTTATAATAAGAAAAACAAGTTCTTTTTGGACTACTATTTTAATGAAGTGAACAACTATTTTTAAATCGAATTTTTTAGCACATTGTCTATGTGATCGGTTTCTCCAGCTGCCCGTCCGTCCGTCTGCAGACTCAATTCCAACAATGCATTGCGTTACAATAGATAGATTGCGTGTAGTTAATTGCTGGAAAAGCGTGCTGAGCACTTCAGTTCGGGTTTGCGCGTGCTCTAAACATTGTTGAGATGGTGCGCGTGCAGGACGCACGTGATTGATGCTTATTGAAAGATGAGATCGGTCTCTAAATCAAAAGCATTGTTTTTATTCGTAGGGAGCTTATTTATTACGATAACTTGAAAATTAATTAACTTTTTCACACTGTTTTCACCAATCCATTCTTCGCAGCGAAAGATCACAGACCTCCATTCGACTCTACAGTCGGCTCTTTCGCGGCACCACTACAACCGCACAGTACGGCGTTCTTACAGAAGTGGGAGTCTGGCTAGAGGGTTCCGTGCCCGCAGTCCTGCAGCTAGCAAACGGTTACCAATGGTCCGTCTTAACAAAGCTGGTGCCATCATCTCTGCTGTGGATGCCATACGGTTGCTCAAAGTTTCTTGTATGATTCCACGGTCTTGGCGTGCGTCGGTAGTGCGTGAGCGTCCAGATACAGGTCTACGTAAGTGAATTCCTTCCGTAATCCACTGCTGACAACATCGAGCCACCACAGAAACATTACGACCGATGTGCGCCGCGATATGCCGATAAGATTATCCAGCCTCTCGAAGTCCCACAATCCGACCACTGTCGAACTCCGTGAGTTGTTGCACAGGAGCACGGTGGCGTGTGCGAGGCTTTACAGTTGTTGTCTCCACACTTACAGTCAACTGTTCCAGTACAATGCAGATTAATAACTGACGATTTCATGCAAATCTGGTCGGAACCATCCTTCTCCAGGAGGGGCATGTGAGCCACCGTGTACAAGGTTCTTCTGGACGTATTGTCTTGCAATTTGAATCATTTCTTGCATGCTACCAGCGCTACATATACCCAAAATTTCAAATAAATCGACCCATTCCTTCTAGGTTTTGCATTGTTTTTGTACTTCGGCTTATGTCTATACGCTGTTAAGTAAGCCAATCACTTATTTAACCTTTGATACGATACACTTTATTAAACTAATAAACTTATTTTCAACTTTTTTGTGCTCCTATTCAGAGATCAAAATTTCTTAAAGACGTATTTTTACTCTAGAAAGAAAAATAACTCCAAAACCACTATTCCACATAATAAATTTTAATGACTCACATGTACATTTCGAAAACGAAGTTTCCTTCATCAGTGAGTACATCTGAGTCATTAAAATTTATTATGTGGAATAGTGGTTTTGGAGTTATTTTTCTTTCTATAGTTGTGTCCACAGTTTTTGGCTTGATTCCATTGTATTTTTACTCATTTTTTTACTGATAACTTTTTAATATTCTGAGTTGACCTCAATGACATGTAGTTCTTCAAAGGAATTTCGTGCATATTTTAATAAGAAAATGTTACTGTTTTCACAAATGCGTTATAAACTCAAAGCAAAAGCGAGCAAAATGTATATTGCAAACCAACAATAGTTTCTAAATCTTTATTTCCTCAGATCTGGTTTAAATGGGGGTCCTTGAAGAAAGATGGATTTAACATCAATTAGATTTAAATGTAACCAACATACGAATGTCCAAACTCATTTGCTTGGATTTAAATTTTTTTTAGAAAAAATTAATTTATAAAACTTGATCGTGCTTGCATTTGTAATAACTTAATTCTGAGACGGCAGATTTCGATTTCTTACTCTATTTTTTTTATTCTGATGAAAGCTTTGAATCATTTTGCGTCCTATCTCAAGGATATCGATCTAATTCAGCGTGGGGAACTGTTCCTGAAAGCTTAAAAGGCCTAAGATCCCCGACTTAATGTGAGTTTTGGATCGTACTATGTTTTCGGAGCGTCGATTCATGATTAAGTTCCGCAGATAGTTTTTCTTCACCGGGAACGATCTCCAGTGGTGCACATCCAGTTCCCCACTGGGGCCATTACTTTTCAATCCTTATCTATTAGATTAAGATTTTTATATTCATCTCAAAATGGTTCTTTAACCTATTTGTTTGCTGCATCGCTTTGTGACTGACTGATGATTGCCTTCCACTGAAATTAATATGCTCATCCGTTTTACTACATTTTAATTGCTATTACAAACAAAAATTTGTTTGGAAAACATTTCTCGTTGCTTTTAAAGTTAAATTTAGTACTAGGCAAAATTAAAGACTTGCCATTTTCAAAAAAAAAAAAATAGCATCTTTAAAAATTACACTGATCTGCAAATTTCAACTTCTTATTTGCTTCCGAAATGAAACTAGCTATTTCTTATAGATTGCTACATGTGTAATTGAAAAAAAATAAAAAATAACTTTGGGTCGGTAAATCATTTATTATAAAATATAACAAATACTAGCTGAGATGCCCGTCTTCGCCGAGCTTTTCAGGGCAAAACGAAGGCGTCATATCAGTATCTATCTACTCTAGGTATATACTAGTGTTGTTTAAGGTTTGATCCTGGGACTTGTTAATTATCATTGCATAAGCTAGGCGAACGGGATATTGTCGACGTTTGAACTCTACAAATTGATCAGTCGCCTGTAACGGTTTTCCTGGTATTAAAACGAATTGCCTGCGTTATCCTCGCTGAGTATTGTAACTTGTATTGAACCTGATTATTCGGAATTGGCTGTTGTATTGTCTAGTGACCGTCGACCTACAATTTACTGACAACTTCGGACGTTGCTGTGGTTTTTACCCGGCAGGGAGTCAGTGCATATAGTGGGGTTTTTAGAAAATCACCCATGATCTCTGCACTATGTGCTTATGTTTCCGTACGGAACGCAAGGGTGGCATATTTCTGTGCAGTCGAAGAACAATGCTCATACAAAACGTGTTACGTACACCAGTTTTATGCTCACGATCTTCGCCCGACCAAAGTGCTGCAATTCACTCGTTGCCGTTGCCAGGGCAATCTTGCCTTCCAATCAAACAGTCGCCAGCACTTTTTCCAGGAAAAATGATTTACCGGTTTCGCCAAACTGTCCAACAACAGAGTCACCCTTTTTGGCGTCTCATTTAATATGTGATTGTACACAGTCAACTGTTATTCATTTAAGAGCGAAATTTGATCCACCAACTTTTGAAATCTTGCCCGAAAGTATGCAGTCTCCAGCGACACCAGTGGATTTGAATCCCGGAACGCTTCAACTTCTTGATCAGCGAACTGATGCAATTGAGGCATCCCTGGATAATCCTTGAGTCGGCGTTCATTGTTCGTCAGAGATTGGTCCAAATCTCTTCATGTGAGATACAGCACTCGAAGATTTGTTGCTTCTGAGTTAAATTGAAGCTGATGTTTTTCTGGCAACGCGTCTGCACAACTATTCTACATTCGCTTAGGTTCCTGGGGACTTACAGTATGCCAGAATGACTGAACATCCT
Source organism: Rhysida immarginata (assembly GCA_023313115.1). Lineage (NCBI taxonomy): Eukaryota > Metazoa > Arthropoda > Chilopoda > Scolopendromorpha > Scolopendridae > Rhysida > Rhysida immarginata. The sequence goes on along the minus strand of JAHWFO010057283.1, from coordinate 2,636,509 downwards.
GAGAGGCCTGAGATGTCAAATCTGGAAAGCAATTGCTTTACGCATCGCATGCAACGATGCCATTCTTCATCGTTCTTTAGCAGCCTTAGAGCTTCTGAAGCCTCCTGGAAAGTATCTTGCAATACACCAACAACTCTTCGAAGATCTTCAAATGACTTTGGACCACGAACATAGCATAGCAATCGATGCTGTCGACTTCCAGACTCCTTCGGATTCGCATAGGCTTCTTCGACTTCCGAGATTGTCTGAAATTTTCGCTTCTTCGACGCTATTACTCTATTCATTAGGAATCATTAATCACACTGTTTACTAATTGTTATTACCCGCATCAAACAATTATCGAGCTATTTTTCGAATCTCTCACACGTAGAATTGAAGTAGATCATTAGTGTTAAATTGTTAAAAAGAAAGGAGATTTTGAATTGTTTTCTTTTGTTGCGTCATTTACTTTTGTTAGCGTTAAAGCTCGTCGTACCCAGAGACAAATGAAAGAAAGAGACTGGCAGTGCCCTATTCATTTTGCTGAGCGCTACTGGTACCACCGGAAGTGCAGCATTTGCCATGTTGCTATTGGCAAAAACCTAAGGCGGCGTATATTCTCAATGTAACTTCAGCTGTTTTTGTAGATGATTTCTGGAGGTATTAGTAAGCATAATCTGTTTTCTGATTTTTTTAAAAAAAACTTTATTGCATTAACTAACGATAACGTAAACTTTTAATGACTTCAAATAGCTGATTCAATGCCTAACGAATTTTTAAAAGACAAATATTTTAAAATTTTAAATTAAAAGAAAAGGAAGAAATAATTTTCAGTTCAATAAAATAATCAATTTATTAATCCACATATTGTAATAAGCAATTAACTAATACTATAATTACTTGTGAACTGAAGTATTAGATCTTTTTAAAAAACGATTTGACCAATATGTATGAGAATGTGATCCATTTAGTATTAGAAGGAGAGATTATAATTAAAACATCTCGTACAAATCAACAATAATTGGGATTATAATTGGTGAACTGTATAATAATTTAGTGGGATTATAATTTATAAAGGAGAATTTTCCTAGTTAATTGTACAATATCTTCCTCCTTTTCCATTTAAACTATTTTTTTTTAAATTTATGTTTAAGAATAACTTTATTTATCACCAAATAACTTTTTATCAGAAGGACCGAATTGGATGTTTATTTTATTTTTATTTAATAGAGCAAGTTTTTCTGGTGGTTCCCCAATAAATTCATCCAGATAGCTGAGGTAGATATTAGAAAAATAATTGTTTGCGATTGATTCACGTCGGTGGCTCAGTGGTTGCGTGGTCGCTTCTGATCCCCGAGGACGCGGGTTCGATCCCGGCCGAGGACGACGAAGATATTTTTCAGGGGGATAATCCTGAGATCACGCACCTCCTTCGGAAGAGAAGTAAAGCCGGATGTCCCGTGTAATAGTTTGCTGGCTGCACGTTAAAGAACCCTTGCGAGGTAAAATTTATGGCCCCTATAAGGCCGTCCTGAAATGATAATAGCAGTTGAAAAGGGCGTTAATACCAAACAAACCAAACCGATTGATTAACATGCATTGCCTCGGGCGATCAGCTGTTTCTTGCCAGTCCCAATAATGCGGCGCGAAGGCACCACTAGAGGGGAGGTCACTGCCAGTCTCTTCCTTTCATTTGTCTTTGGTCGTACCAAATTTAGGGCTTACTATTGGTAGAAATAGGAGTAACAATGGTCGACTAATGATGATGTAACAATGTATGACGTTTCCGTTATCAGTATAGCTACTATATTATACCGAGCAGACTCGACCGCCATTACGGAGCCCACTTGTAATAGTAATGCATGCTATAAGAGCGAGGATTTTTATCTTACTGATTAAAATCTTTGCGAAAATGGCTAAAATTGGAAGAAATGGAAAGAGCGGTTTCAGATTAGTATATGCATGTCCGATGGAAGGCTATTATTACCAACATTTCGAAGAAATTTTAATATTTATATGTGAAAAGAGCATAATGTTGCCTCATCTTGTTAAGAGAGGGCCAAGTAAATGAAGCTAGAAACATATCTAGCGTTTCGCGTTATGTATTCCCCTTGTGACTCGCAAGGAGATTACACGATATCACACATGTTTCTAGCTTCATTTTTATGTCCCTCTTTTGACGAGATGAGGGAACATTATGCTCTTTTGACGTATAAATATTAAAATTTTTTCGAAATGCATATAATAATCTGACACTGCTCTTTCCATTTCTTCCAATTTTAGCCATTTTCGCAAAGATTTTAATCAGTAAGATAAAAATCCTCGCTTTTATAGCATGCATTACTATTACAAGTGGGCTCCGTAATGGCGGTCGAGTCAGCTAGTATAAATATAGTAGCTCTAGTTATCAGGCCTTCTGTCTAAGAGGTGTTGGTCGTACGACGGGTACCACAACAGTCGAACCTGTAAATTTGATTTTAATTTAACGCAAGTAATTATTTTATTATGGTCTATTGTTGCAGAATACTTTGCTTTGCGTGAGATATATATTGTTGGTCTGCGCATACTGTTGCTCATACATTGTCGCTTCATGACCGACGGATCAAGCAAATATATACAGGGTGTATCTGAAACCCTGTCACAAACTTTTAGAGGAGGTAGTATGGATGATTCTAAGCAAAAAGGTTCATATGAACATGGGTTTGAATTTAAAAGATTACCGAGATATGAACACAAATAAAAATGCCGCCACTAAGATCAACAACTTAGTGAGAATAATAGCATAATGAAGTTTGCATAATGAAGTTTCTAAAACTCAGGTTCTATAACACATGGCATAATGAAGTTTGGGAGAATAATAGGGTACATAGAATTGTGTATACGGTTAAAATTTGATCGAATTCTAACGAGTAGTTTCCGAGTTATGCATTCAACATCGTAACATGTGCTCACATGTGAGTACTAACCACCACGTGTTACGATGTTGACTACGTAAGTGGTAAACTACTCGTTGGAAATCGATCAAATTTTAACCGTATACACAATTCTATGTACCCTATTATTCCTCCAAGCTTCATTATGCTGTGTGTTATAGAACCTGAATTATTAACTTGTTGATCTTAGTGACGGCATTTTTATTTGTGTTCATATCTCGGTTATCGTTCAAATTCGAACCCATGTTCATACGAACTTTTTTTGCTTAGAATCATCCATACTACCTCCTCTAAAAGTTTGTGACAGGATTTCAGATACACCCTGTATATATAGATGCTTATGACAAACTGTAAGCTCTGGCTACATACTGTAGATACAATAAGTATCACATTATAATCATAATGTTGCTTTTTGAAATAAAACACTCATAATGAAACACTTTAAAGTGACCATCACGCGCATATACGATATCTCTTTGCTTAATTGCTGTATGAATCTTAATGAGTTTTTGGTGCGAAAACTCGTTTGAGTCTAGAAATAGTAACGCTATGATAATTTTTATTGTCATATTCGTTTTCGGCATTCTTGGAATTAGTTATATTCTACTAGTTTGGCTTCTGAAGCCTTCTGGAAAGTAATCATTTATAACATATTGATGTTAGATGCTTACGAAAAGGAACTTCGTCCTACAAGCAATCATTTGAATAACCGGAAAGTTCAGTGTTTCAAAAGTCATGTTCAAATTTATAGAAATAAACATAAAACCGCCAAACATGAAAATAATACATGGATCCGCTAATAAACTGTTTTCGAAGTCGATCCCGACTCCTTTTAAACATTCCTGGTTCATTTCTGAGTTACTGAAACATGTCTACCACCCGAATTAGTTTATTCGATGATGGGATTCGTCAAATATGTCAACGACGTTAAGTTTTCCACATGACATATTTTCTCATAAATCTTAGAGGACCCCAGATGATTAAGACTGTTTATTTTAGCACGTACTCTTCAGCTCTAAACTCTTTTAAATAGTCTATTTATGCTTTTAAATGCTAAAGTTTCAATTGTTCAGGCTGTAACTTCCTCCTAAATTAATGAAGCAAATGTAAAATATGTCAGAACGTTCTCTTGTGTTCTTTGTACGTAATCTCTGTTTCGCTCCTGATGCTGAGCTCAACCAGTTAGTATAATTCCAGCGATTTACCCCGATCCTCCCTTTTATTCGGCAAATGTGTTTAGTAAAATACATTTTATGGTCAATATATATGTAAACATTTTCCTTTTTAATATAGATAACTATTATGTTCAGCAAAGTACTGAAAGTGAATAATTTTTATTGCATAATAGAACGTAACCAGAGCAATCTAAGCAACCCAGTCTGTAAACAAATTTAAAAAATCTAAATGTAGTACTGAGTTGTTTTTCTCAGATTACAGCGTGATTTCTGTGTAAACTCTGCTCATAGAATATGTTTGATAGCAACAGCTTCCATGGTTAGTGGTAACAGTAGAGTTTTCTTTACTATTCTCACTATAATTATTATTTATTAATGTCCGGAGGCATGGCATGAAAAAATCCTCCTAGTTATATTTTCCAGTTATATTTAAGTGTTAAATAATCTCTCAAATTTTTGGATTCTACAGATTTGCTTTCCTTTTCATTTGTTTCTTCAAGCTTCAGGTGTGATAGAGCGGTCAAAGTTGAGATTTTTTTTTTTACTTCCTTTAAATGTATGACTTTCATGATATGAATTCAAAGATGATGGAGAGCTCACTATGGGAGCCCATGCATCATAGGACAGACGAACAGTGAAAAATTGCCATCAAAAATTAATGACATAGAAGTACTGTCATCGATAGGAAAAGAACAAGAAAGTTCTCAATCTCGCAGACGCGTTTATGTAAAAAAAAAAAAAAGTGCGATTTCGTTTAAAGGAGAATGTCGACAATGGAGACATACTGTATAAGGAAGTGTCAGATATTTGAAGAAATGAAGACTCATTTAATTTTTGATAAAATTGATGCAGGCTTTGCAGTAAATAGCGGGAAAGAAAACACACAGAATTCCGACCAATTTCGCCTTTTTCCCCTGGCTTTGTCAAGAATACCTACTAGTGTTTTCTTTCCCGCTAAGTACTGCAAGGCCTTCATTATCAAGAAAGACAATACAGAGAACTCTTCATTTCATTTAAATTTGGATTCCTTAAAATTAAACAAAACTAAATTAATTAGAAATGAGCAAATGTTACTTCAAACGCGAATCTCTGAATAAATAGAACAGATTTCTATTTATCCGAATCGATTGGCAATGCTTTATGAAAAAAAATACAGAATAGTCGATAATAAAAATTTAACAACAAAAACAGTAAAATGATCATAATCATTAACATTGTTTTCTTTTTGCGTATTCATACGGTTCTTCGCAGCCAGATCTTCCAAATGTTTTCATTTGCAAACTGCGGTGAACCGCATCTGTCTTTTTTCTTATGCTCTTTAACACGATATTTAAAGAATTTCAAAATCTTATTGTGTGATCTTCTTCTCCATTAATTTCTTCATCCGATATTATTTTATATGCTGTTTTGCAAATTTTCAATTATTCTTGATAATGATAATTTTATGTCTGCTTTACATTAAGAAAAATCCGGGATCTCACTTAATGTTTAACAAATTGTGTTTTTCATTGGGCAATTTTATATGATTTCGTTTCTCTCAAATGTTTTTTCCAGATCCGTTAAAAATTGAAAGATTTCCACGTTAAAAATATTCAGCCAATCAGAGATGGGAATAAAGTTATTTAATTAAACGCATGGCTTTTACACTAGATTTTCTCATCTTTTATTTCATCATTAATTGAATTTAAATGAATTTTTTATGATTGACGATCCTAATAGCGAACAACGCTCTCGAGTTCAACGATCTGGAAAATCGGCGCTCGAATATTTAGGATTTTACTGTGTATTTAATAAGTTATTTATTAGATTGAATTTATTAAATAAATTCTTAGTATAATAAAATAAACGTAAGTTATATTACACAATACGTACATAATTAACGAGGTAACTTTAGTTGCGAACACAAATTAAATTTATTGAAGTTAGATAATGTATTTGCACATCGTTTCAAAGTAAGCCATAAATTTTATTTATTATTTGCATTATGGCTATATTCGTGAACGTCTCGGAAAGTTCAATTGATGATACTTTAAGTTGATAATCGTATTATGTAACAATCTTGTCAGTTGATACCATGTGTATGTTTATGAACATAGCCAATGCATAATGAAGCAATGGTTAAATGCAATAGCTAACAAACATCTTTTATAAATGGAAGACATGAGTAGCAGTGATGCCGCTAGGCAAAATCAGCGTGGCACAGCGCCATGCTGCCCCTTGCCCCGCCACGCTGCCCCTCGACCCTGCACAAATTCAACAAACTTACCCCCACGTGGGGGGGGGGCGGGGGGGGCTGCAGCCTTCTTCGAAATTGGCCACCACGTCAACTAAATCTGTTACATGGGGGATCCCCCCTCCACAAGCTGGATTGGGCCAGCCCCCCTCAGCCCTCCCCCCCCCCCGATAAAAATATCTGGGTACGGCCCTGGTACTTTCGT
>JAHWFO010057283.1:2589721-2629884 GCA_023313115.1 Rhysida immarginata | reverse complement strand
AGACACAGAGTATACCTTTTAGATGATAATAAAAAGACTTTTATTCTATTACACTAACTGGAATTACAGTTGAGGTTAATTCTTTTGAATAAAGTCTTGAATGACATCTACTAATACGTAGATAATCGCACGAGTAATTATGAACTTTAATTGCAGCGTTAATCCATAAATTAATTGAAATATAAACTAAAGACAATATTAAATGCCAAGACACTAAAGCCTATCAAGGGCGTAGTGGCAACTTGGCGGGCAGCTGAAATAAAGCTGCTTAGATTCCCCAAAAGTATCACTAATACAAATAGTAAATGAGTTACAATAAGAACTGACGTCTACGATGGCCTTTCAACTAGCAGACACCGACGCAAGAAACGTACCACGAATAACAAGGGGAGTGGCGACGCTTAGCGTTTACATCTGGATTGCCATTTAAGGAAAGCTGAAAGAGGAAAATATAAAATTAATATTAAGCCTCTTCCGCTTCACCGCAAACGCGCACTTAACAAAACTAGTGGAAATAGTAACTTATAAATCTTACATTAATTCGTGCTAAATAAATTCTCTAAGTTCCTGCTTAATGCCTCACAACGCGCACTACAAACCAGCGAAACAATTATTACATTTCTAGGCGCTTTAGTAACTAGAAGAATAATTTCCTGTTACGCGCTGAGCGGGCGGGAGCTCGAAGAGAAAAATTTTTCTTTATTTAGCATTCGACAGCAAGAAAGGTTTGAGCACCAAAATGAAACGAAAGGGCTCACCTGAAATAGCGTGCGAAGCAACCGAGACTTTCACTTAAGTAGACTGGCAGAGTCCAGGGGAAAATACCCAACACTCGGGCGTTGAATGGCAATTATCCGTCCGTAAGAAGTGGTTGAAGAAGGCGGCAATCTTGAAGAATGACGTCCGATAAAATTACAATAATCCTGGTGGTTGAAGTGAAGAAATACGGGCAGTCGGCGGGCTGGCTTGCTAGTAGATATGCTGAACTTCTAAAGAAATGGCGTTGACGAAACACTGGCTTCTATCGATGGAGTTGTCGTCGAAAACGCTCTGTTCCGTCGTTCTACTGCTTAGCCCCGTCGGAGATACGAGCACGTTTGACGAACCTGCTGAGAAAACTCGAAGAAATACAAAATTACTTGTAACACTATTTTCGCTCGTCGCTTTCATGCATAGTTCAATTTTCGCTGGTAAACATGGCGGTGTTGATACTTTAATGTCTGTAGCCACGTTTACAGTCCTCGTATTCCGGGCTCCGCTCGGACACGGTCGGTATTCTGTCAAATTTTGCTCATCGCTTGAAATACGCGACTCTTTCTCTCCGTTCCCGGAATCGCTCTTCCTTCTCCGAATCTCCCGCTCGCGCTCTATCCGTTTGCGCATCTTTCTGCGCCGCCAGCATGCTTTCCGCCTATGCGGCTTCCTGTATATCCTTTGCTCCTCTAACAAGTTGACAATCCGCGGCATATTGTCAACAGATGGAGCCAGATTATAGCCAACATTAAAAGCACTGTATAAAGAAAATATGGACAATTCATTGTTGCAGGCAGCCATTTTGACTCCTACTTCATATCATAATTGGTCGTGTTTTGCAGCAAATTCAAACTTCAGAAGCACATTTCTCTCTAACGTTTGTCAAAAAAGAAGTGCTCGATCTGCAAGTTTGAATTTATTGCAAAACAAGAAACAATTATCATGAAAAACAGGAATGAAATAGGAGTCAAAATGGCTGCCTGCAACAATGATTGTCCATACTTTCTTTATACAGTGCTTTAGCCAACATTATTTTCTAGCAGGGATCGTCTGCTATAAATATTGGCTTCTGTACTCACATCTGTCGCAATGCTTTGTGACATACATTCATTTAAAATATTAACTAACTGCATCAGTTTAGTTGGTAGCCGTGACGAGCTGTTTGTCACGTTACTCCTTGTGCTTTTTTTATCATCCGCGCTGACAAGTCGAGCCTTTTGTATTCGTGTGTGGTGGTTTCCTGTGGTCGCTTTACTGTCAAAACAAACAGCTTCGTCCGCGAAAAGAAGTATTCCTCAATAAGCTTTTATGTTTAAATTACCATTATTAAGATCAACTGTATAAGGTGTAAATTTTAAAAATCTTAATGCAATCAATATTCGCAATTTTATCTTGCAAAAATAGTGCATAAATTGTTGAAAAACTATTGAGGACTGTACCACCAGATGATGTCTTTTCGTGGCATCACAAAGTAAGGAAGAGATTAGCCTAGAAGAAATTAGAAAGCCTTAACGTGCCCTAATCGCATACAGATTCCGAAGTTAGCATTATGCCTTAAAAATATAAATGTAGGTCACTGAAATGCCCATATACTTTTATTAACTTTAAAGCAAAAATTTAGCTGCATTCAGTGCCCCTTTCACACGTTTAGTGCCCCTTTCAGACATTCAGTATCCCATTTCCTTTCGAGTTTGCCATGCTGCTCTTTGTTTCTGTAGCCATCACTGAGTAGATTATATGGTTGCGAAGCTTTTTAAAGTCATTGCTCTTGAATAATCTGTAAAATCACGGATAATAATTTTATGAAATAATGTATATTTAGTTGCTCTCAAGGAATCGTTGTAATTTAGATGGTGCAATAAAGTTTATATAATATTTTACAAAATTTGAAGTTTTAAAGGATAAACAGATGACCAATTTACAGACGAACATCAATTACTTTATGAAAGTTTCTTTTAAACTACTGTACAATTACAATTTTAAAATGAATATTGTATTATTTATACAGAGCTACAATAAATGATTCATACGATTTCAAAACACTATTTTCTAACGATTACACCTAGTGATATAACTGATCTATGAAAAGAGCCGTAAACTTACCAAGTTTTCCTCAAAATCCACAAAAGGCAACTACCGCCTGTCATGCAAATGCAGCACTACTCATTCAGTTGCCATGACAACCGATTGTTTGTTTACACAAAATGGAGGACAGCGATGTGTCGACCAAAGAGAAACAACGAATAATCATCAAGTTTCTCCACAACTAAGGTGTGAAAGCATCTGAAATCCATCAGAGACTTCAAAGACAGTTCACTGAGTCATGTTTGTCTCGATCACTCGTCTTTACTTTGGTGCCAAAATTTGAAGGAGGTCGAGAATCCACCGGCAATGAACCTCATAAGGTAAGGCCAGCAACGGCTGTCAATGATGGCATCATCGCACGAACAAATGTGCTGATAAGGGACAACAGGCTGATTCATGTCCAAGAATTGGCTTCAATACTGAACATCAGCACTGGCAGTGTGGAGGCCATTATCCACGATAAGCTGAAATTCAACCCAGATTCAAAAGATGGGTCCCTAAGCAACTCTCCGAGAATTGCAAAACCATCCGGGTGGAAATCTGTTCCATGTGACAGGGAAGGTGACAGCTTCCTATGGCGTATTGTGACCACCGACGAGACATGGATTCATTACCATATTCCTGAAAGCAAGCGTGCGACCATGGAGAAGCGACACGCTGACTCAACACGACCCTAGAAATTACAGATGACACCGTCGGCAACGAAAGTGATGGCGACTGTATTCTGGGACATTAAGGGGATCATTCATGTCGATTTTCAGGAAGAACGTCCAACCATAAATGCACCCTACTACAGTAACAATTTGAGGACGTCTCTGAAGCCGGCACTAAGGAAAAGGCAACTTGGACTCCTTGCCAGTGGTGTTTTTTTATTGCAAGACAATGCCAGACCACACACAGCCAAGCTGACTATGAACACACTGAAGGAACTCAAATGGGACATCTTACCAAATCCTCCATTTAGTTCGGATCTCTCCGCTTGCGACTATGACCTTTTTGGACCCTTGAAAGAGTTGTTGTGAGGCCTCCAATGAGGAAGTAAAAAAGGCTGTCCTCACATAGTTTCGACATCAGCCTGAAGATTTCTACAGGACCTGTATCTAGATGCTTCCAGAACGCTGAAAAAAATGTGTTTAGAAGTGTAGAAAAGCAAGGAAAGTTCCTTGAGAAATAACTTGTGTGTCTTTTATGTAGTTTCCTGGTTTTATAAAAAATAAATCCCAGGTCAATTTTGAAGGCCCTCTGGTCACACGTCCACATTCTCCATAACTCTTAAGACTCGGCCTATCCTCTTCTAATGTCAGTCTTTAAAAAAAAAGACAGTGTATCATGTCGTTTGATGAATCACCAGATATATTCAGTCAAACATAGCAGACAGACTTATCGTCAAACCGTATGATCTAGAGCCCCGAGTGGAATGATCGAATAAAAAAAAGGGCGGGGGGGGGGTACGGGTGAGAACTCCTGGTGGAGGGAGAAATTATGATATTAATTAACTTACCTTCCCTTTTTTTGTTAACTGATCATTCCACTCAGTGCTCTAAACCTTGCGATTTGAGTATATCCAATATGGCCAAAAGATTCCGACTCCTCCTTCGAAGTAGATCTAGCTATTCATGCGGTCCATTACGTAATCAAACGATATGAAAGCGCTGGTGGAGGACTTGGAGATCATATATGTGCGTTAGACAGACAATGACTAAGTCTGTCATGATCATCGGACGCCACCGTTGTAGAAAATCAACTGTAAGTAGTGTTATTGTAAAATGGAAATGTCGAGGAAATATAAGTATAGCAGGACGCAGTGATAACCAAAGATACTTACTGATCGTAGTCGTCAAATCGTGAAGAGGAACATCCAGTGAAGGGACATCGCATATCCCCGGTTTCAGGGATCATCGGCGAATTTCAACATATGTCGGACTCGTTGCTAGCAGCAAGAATGTTTACCGAGAGCAAAGGAACATGAGTTTCCACGGACATGCGGTCGCTCACAAGCCGAACATCACTGACATCAATGCCAAGAGACGGTTGCAATAGTGAAAAGCTCATCGCCATTGGACCATGGAACAGTGGAAACACGTGCTTTGGACTGATGAACCTCGCTTCACGAAGGACGCGTCTGGATTTGACGTATGCCTGGCGAATGCTTCATTTCCGACCGCATTGTGCCAACTCTCAAATTCGATGAGGCATAATGGTGTGGGAGTGTATTTTGTGGTTCGGCCTGGGTTCCTTAGTTCCTGAGACTGGAAAAATGAACTTTGCAATGTATCTTGAGATTCTGCTCAACGCTGCACTCCCAACTCTCTGGCAATAATTCGGAGAAGGCCCGTTTCTGTTCCAACAGGACAACTGTTCTGTCCACACATCGAAGCTTGTGCGGCCATAGTTTGATGACATAAGTGTTCAAAACCTGGTGGAAAGTCTTCCCATATGTGTGCAGGTTGTGACTGATGCAAAAGTTGGACACGATATTAATACAGTATCTGCCTCAGGAGTATCCGGATAGATTTGGCTTTTATAGGGTACATCACGCATATTCCAACAGAGAAACTGACTTCCAGCTTTGTCGCCATTTCGAAATGGCACTACACTCGTGCTACCAACTGATGTTTCATGATATAAACTTAGTGTGTTTACGGTTCTTTTCATGAATAAATTATATCTGTACTTTGAAAAATACAGAGTTAGTTTTGAATCAAATGAATCATTTACAGTAGCCCTGTATTCAAGTGAATGTAAACTAACTAGCTTTTTATTCAGCTCTTAACATCAATTACAATTAGTGATTCATTCCCTCAGCTTATTTCTTTTATTTAGAATCTAGACCCAACAATTTGATTAGTATTATTAAATATTATTATTACATGCGATAGTTTAAGATATTAACGCGAAGCGCTGTCACTGGGCTTGTTTATGGTTGTTAATAAATTAAAGTGCAAAGATTGGTTAATTGGGTTCGTAATTAAGACACTTTCTTTTTCTTACTGTGGCAGGATACGAAATTAGGCGAGTCAACACACTTTGTATTTACGAGCGAAAAACCTTAATTTTAAACAAACCAATTATATGCAGCGTTTCTTTGCTAGCCTCCTAACGCCATGTATTTTTTCCCTCCCATTCCATCATTGATTCTTTCTACAATTTACGTAAAGAGATGGAACGGAGCCAATAGAGAAAATGAAGCGGAGAAAGCGAGAGAGAGAGAGAGACTGGCAATTACGCAAAGACTTTTCTCCAATTGAAACGTCTCTTCTTAATTGTAACAATCTAGTTTTCCACCTTGACAACGGGTCATTACTAATAGGGGGGCGGCGGATGCCTGGCACAGACAGGCGGATATATCCCCGAATGTCACGCTGGTTTCCGGGATGGTGGGCATGCAAAAGGCGTGGTGGATCTGGTTTCCCCCCGTGACGGTTGGGAAATGAATATTATAAATGCTTGATTGCAAGTTACACTAAGAAGACACAATCATAATTGCCTCCTCGCTGACCCGTTCTCAAATTACACGTTCACTTTTCTCTGTGAATCTCTCAACACAACAAGCTTTAATTAAATGGATTGCGGATGAATGACGTCTTCAGTTCTTGTCTGTGCAATATTTTTAGTCCGTTTTGTAAATGCATCTTAGTTCCTTAAATGCTAAATAAATTTATATATTCATCAGAGATTTGAGTGGCATATTGTATTATGAAAAGTTGCATTAGAGATTATTCCACTGTTTGCTCTCTCCAGAAGCAATGTGTACATATTTTATTTTCTAAATAATACATACGTATAATTAAAGCAAGAATTTCATTTTGTTTAACTTGAGTGAAAACGTTGGAAGCGTGTTCACTTTAGGTTTAATGATTTCGAGTTTCAAATCTATCGCAGAGATGTGATTTGCCGCATTCTGAGGCCTTTATGATTCTTTTATGAGTATAATGGAATTTAGAGTTCAGAAGTTTCATTTCTGTTTATTTCTTTCATAAAATTCTTTCCCTTTTCACAAATAATCTTGTAAATTTATTTAAAAATACAGACCTAATAATAAATGGTAAACTTCCAAAAGCATGTTGAAAGATAATGCATTTTCGAAATTTTTCATAAAACTCAGATAACTCATACAATCCGATGCAGCCAAAATTCGAATGCAAGACGAAGTGATAACGCCCATATCTCTTGGAATATGCTTCTCTGCTTCTTAATCAGATTTTTAAGTAGAGCTGTTTCGTTTGCTTTAACTGAGGCATAAAAATGGCATGATTTAGACTAAATGTTGAAAATGATAAATATCTAACGGTTATTAATTAAAGTAAATTATCTGGATTATCTAATTGCTTTGGGAATCCGTTGCTTGACGAATTTACAAAGGACCTGCTTTTTCATAATCTTCCGAGAAATTATAAAATATTATGAAATTAATGACAGAGAATGGATCATGAAGCTGAGGCAATGAAGTCAAGACGGCCACTATACAGGAAAATTCAAAACCAGTGTAAATAAACTTCGGCATTTAGTTGGGGAGGTCAGGTTGAGAAAAAAATTTCATATTAATACAGGTCCATTTAAGTACAGAATTACAAAAAGCAAAGTTTTATTACTATCGTATTATACCGGGTGTTTAAAAATACTTTTACAAAACTTTTAAGGGAGGTAGTATGGGCGATTCTAATCTAAAAAGTTCATATGAACATGGGTCCGAATTTGAACGCTAACAGATATGAACAGAAATAAAAATGCCGCCACCAACATCAACAAGTTAATAACTTAGGTAATGATTTTTCAATTGAAAAATGGAAGGAAAAATTCTGCGACCCGGATTCGAACCAGGAACCTCGACTATCATGGCCGATGCCTCCACCAGTTGGGCTATCGCAGACACCACGGACAGCCAAGCTGTCTCAAGGTGTCTTAAAGACAACCAAGTTGTCACGGTTGAAAGCCCAATGGGAGACGGGAACCTGGCCCGCAGATCGAGAATTTCTCCACTCCAAACCATTAGAAAGTTGATGAACTCACAATTGATTAATAATAATTATTAACTGGAGATACGTCTCCAAGCGTAGGTAATGATTTTTTAATTGAAAAATGGAAGGAAAAATTCTGCGACCCGGTTTGGAGTGGAGAAATTCTCAATCTGCGGGCCAGGTTCCCGTCTCCCATTGGGCTTTCAACCGTGACAACTTGGTTGTCTTTAAGACACCTTGAGACAGCTTGGCTGTCCGTGGTGTCTGCGACAGCCCAATTGGTAGAGGCATCGGCCATGATAGTCGAGGTTCCTGATTCGAATCCGGGTCGCAGAATTTTTCCTTCCATTTTTCAATTGAAAAATCATTACCTATGCTTGGAGACGCATCTCCAGTTAGTAAATTTTATTATTTATTAATAACTTAGCTTTTCTAAGCCTAGGTTAATGAATTTTGGAGGAATAATAGGGTACATAAAACTGTGTACACTGTTAAAATTTGATCGTATTCCAACAAGTAGTTTCCGAGTTACGCATTCAAAATCGTAACAGTCTCACATACAATTAGGCTACTAACCAGCACGTGTTACGATGTTGAGTGCGTAACTCGGAAACCACTTGTTGAAATTCGATCAAATTTTAAAGGTATACATAGTTTTATGTATACCGGAGAGGTCCGCAGTTGCCAAACATGTGTTGGAGACCGGACGTTAGGTCTGCAAGGAGGAATTCAGACCAATTCGAAAAGTGGACAAAACTTCCCTACTGGATGCCTATGAAACACTAGAAATTAACAAATATAATCAAAACTTATTACTGAATTTAGATTCCGGCCCCCTTAATGATTCTAATTATTCCATCTTTTTAAAAAAATCTGACACCACTTAATCTTTTTATTTTTTTTATTCCGCTTGGGGTATCCCTGTGCCCTTCTGATTGGTGGTTTTGTTTCCCCCTTGCTTTAAGGTATGACTAGTCTTATATGTTCTCTGATAGACTAAGGAGATTTATGTAGCTGCATGTGTTCTTTTACTTATTGTATTTCTGCTGACTGATGGCCACGAGGTGGCCGAAATGTACATCCAGAACAGGAATTAATATACAGGGCGTATCCGAAATGCTGTCACAAAATTTCGGCCCAGTCGATTGCGATCAAAAGGGGAGGTGCACAACTAGATTTTACAACAGTCCTAAATACAAAATTTCAACATTCTACGGCTAATTGTTTTTGAGTTATTAGAGATATATACGTACGTACAGATGTTACGCCGAAACTAGTAAAGCCAACGAGAGACAGGCCAGGGCACTCAATAGTCACCTGATCATCGGCGTTCGAGCAACAATGTAACCTTCATTGCTCTCCATCTTGGATTTTAATAATCAGCGTTTTTTTCGTTTGTTGGAAACAATAAGGTTGGATTGTTGCTCGGACCCCGATGGTCAGGTAACTTTTGAATACCCTGGCCTGTCTCTCGTTGGCCTAGGAAACTAGTAAAATGGAATCAGGGATGGTCAAAATGGATATTTCCTTTGAGATCTGAAAATCGAAAGTTTTCGCGATTACTTCGTACAAGGAAGAAAAAGTGGAAGTAAAAATTCCACGACCCCGATCTGCGAGCTGGGTGCACCCTATCATTGAGTCTTCATCTTGACTACCTTGTAGTTTTAAGAACACCTGGTGACAACTTAGAAGCGTAATACTCGTAGTTCCTGGTTTGATTCCAGGTCGTGGAACTTTTCCTTCCTCGGGTGAGGCCGTGGCCTGGTGGGCTTTCACTGAACACACAAATTCTGTGAAGTTAAGCAACATCAGTCCATCCATCCAGTGACCAATTTTCCTAAGCACGGCTAGTCACTGGGTGACCATCAGTGAAACACGATCTTCATCCTGGTTCATCCCAGGGACCCAACTCGTCGACCTCTGGCTATACAGGCCCTGGATGGACGTATAGGATTCCATTAAAACAAAAAAAAAAGAAGTTTCTAACTTTAAATTAGATGATAGTGTCATCATCACACACTATCATCTTATTAGTCATTTCTATAGTGTCAAAAAGCCTAGATTAATAGAATATACTTTTTAATCTCTTCAAAATATAATCTTAATAAGCTATATTCACAAATAATTACAAATATAAAATTATCTCAAGTTTGGGGCACTATCTCCAGTTTCTATTTAATAATTACTTTTTTAAGGTCTTCAAAGAATAGGTACAGAAAGCGTTCGCGGAAAAACTTTGCTAAAAGCCAAAGAAATGGTATGGCAATGAGATAAGTGGCTACATTCCCATGAAGTTTATCTTTGATTGCACGTACGCGTTTGCTATTCATTTTATCATTCCTTATTCGATCTGTACAACAAATTTGGACTTTTTTCTGTTCTTTAGATGAAAGTATGTGATTCTGTATAAAAAATGTGTTTGATTCATATATAAAACCAAAATGGTCCATCACGTACCGTTTTTGTAGGAGACCCACTTCTCAGAGACTTGATTATAGAAAACACAAACAGAGGCTTGATTACAGAAAACACAAACACTAAAATGATTTATTTTTGGCCGTTTCCTCTTGTAGGCATCTGTTGGCGTGTCCCTGATAACAGACCAGCAATATTTAGCTAGCATATTTCTATTCCATCGTTAAGCTCTGCCTGTTTGATTTCATGATAGGAACATGTCAGAGATGTAGATGGTTGAAAGTCAGGTTCTTGATGGTTTGGGTTATTGGAAGTGTCTACCTCTGAATCAACAGTATATTTATGTGGAGCTGTAGGTATAGGAAGATCCTCAAAATGAGGAACTGGTCGCATAGCGCTTCTATATGTGCTACAATATAGATTCGTGAAAAGCTAAAATGTGGATTTTTTTAGAAAATGGTGCATGGTAAACAAAAAATAATTACAGATTCGTTATTTTCAGCATGAAATATACAAGAAACACATATTTTCATCTAAAGGACATTTTTTATGTTGTACAGTGTAATATAGTCTATTTTAAAAACCGATTTCTTTGCAAGATACAAGTATTTTTCTACTTGAATATTCATCATTTGCTATTATTTAATTTCTTTATAGGCGGCAATACAGAACCGTGAAAAATATTTCCCTACTGAAAAAGATCGTAAACCGTAATATTTTATCAAACAAAACTATAACTAACTTTTAAAATTTAGTTTATTAACGAAATATAAACTCGCTTAATGTCAAATGGAAATAGATACATGCTTCCGATAAAGAGTGCGTATCATCGTTCTCATGAAAAGACGCCTTTAATTACATCTGGTCTGTAAACAACATTCATTTTAATTTTACTCATTTTACTCAATTTGAGCGATTACATTCCTCTGTTTAAACATTTCAGTATGTTGATATAAGCAAATTTCATTTCATTTCATTTCAGAAGCAAATTTTCGCAAGACGGCACACTTTGATTTCATTTGGATACCGATAAATCAATCCAGTATAGTTTAAAACTCTTGCGTGTATTTATTTATTTATCTGTAATTCTATCTTCTCGTAGACGGTTTGAGCTAGCGACTTGAAATTTTCAGGGCGGGCTTATCAATAAAGGACCTGCTCTATTGCCAAATATCAGCCCCCTACGACCCCCCCCCCTTCCTCACTTTCTGGGGTTTTCATTTAAAATTATCTGCTTTTGCTTTGTAATTCCCCTCAACAGATGGCGCGGGCGGGCGAAGTCGCGGGGTAACAACTAGTAGTTTAATTATTCTTATTCTTCTGAGTCCTATAAATGCGAAAGTATTTAAGGCGAACCTAAAACAATTAAACTCGCTGAATTGAAATCCGTAATCCTTAACTTGACTTTACTTTTTATACTTTAGCCGTTGTACAGGGTGCGCCAAAAATCTGGACCCATAGCGAAGAGTTACTTAAATACAAAAATTTAAAACTAATTTTCAAATAGGCAACTTCGGGGCACTTCTATAGAACAAATTTGAAAGATTTTAGTGCTGATTTTATTACAGGCAGACACATACTGGCCAATGAATTAGAAACTTGTGTGAACATATGTAAATTTTTTTAATCCACTTTTATACAAAATTGCTTGAGGTCATGTTATTCAAGGAGTTTGGGAAGCCTAATCATAGAACATGATCATCATGGGAAAAAACAATGACCTAGCTGACTTCAAAAAGGGACTCATTATAGATGTTCGTGTAGCTGGGGCCATGAATGAAACAACGAACAGCTGAATAGTTTCTCCAAAAGTGCGATATCTAAAATATTCAACGTTTAAATGAGGTAAATGAATATAAGACAATTTGAGACCGGCATCGTGTAAGTTTGTACATTAAAAACCGCATATTCACTATGTAAAAATTGACACGTGATTTCATCCTAGGCTGTTCTCAGCCTATATCTGTCATAACCCCTGATTTCTGCAAAGAACAGGAATTAGTAGTATTTAGAAAGTCGTGACTGGACACGTCAAGTTATGTGGCGATACACGTTGTTTTTACATACAGTAGGCAGAGGATTTGGCGGGAGCCCTATGAAGTAATTAATGGATTCATCATGCCATATGTAGACAAATCAAGTTTCTGATGAAATGGAGACTCTTCTGCTCGTATGGAACTGGTCGCTTGATACTCACGCAAAGATAGGTTCCACGGACTACATCTTGCATGTGATGGACGCCGGCACTACTGTGGCCGTCCCAGAGCGCAGAACTTGGCCCCATAGACAATATTTGGGCATGTTGGAAGCATATATCCGACAGTAATCATCAGAATAAGGTTTTCATATTCGAAGCTGGAAGTGATAATCGCATTGATGTTATCGAGGCGTTTTTGACCTGTCGCCAAAACCCAGATATCATTCTAAAAGAATGTTCCTGTTTGCTATATTTCTGAAATGGCTGAGCGCACAGTGTCACTATTCCTTTTCCTACCAATTTACGAGAATTAAGGGAATGTCTAGTGAAGCCTGATCTTTCTAGTGCCTGAACACCTTATTTTCTCTATGCATGCTGTAATTCAGGCCAAAGAGGGTCCCAGAAAATATTAAATATAAGTTTCTAATTCAATCGCCTGCGAGTGCATGATTTATTCTTTTAGTTTACGAAACTGATTTCGATTGACTATTAACGTCAAATGACTCTAAATCCCTTCTCTTCTCCTCCGACTTATATGAACACAACGTAAGAGGGAGAAAGAAAGTACTGACTAAGAAGAAGAGAAGGGATTTGGAGAACTTCTTTGAAAGAATTTAGCTTACTCTATTTATTAAATTAAGACTAAATTAGATTTTCAATGATTATAATTATTTCTGCACTGAATCGACAATAAAGAAAATAACATCTCTATTCTGAATGTTTAAAAACTATAGGGTTGGCTGCATTTGTTTCAGTCGACGTGCAGAAAGTCTTTGATTTGCGGTATTATTTGAGCTGCCATTTGCGCCTCGAAACAATTCTCATAACGAACCAAGAAAGATTTAAAAACGTTAAACATTAAACTGGGCGGAAAGAAAAAAAAATCTTCTTACCTCCCACAATAGTAAAAAGAAGTAAACGAAAGAAATTGTCATGGGTTCATTTTGAGAGTCGTCGTGTGCAACAGCAGCAATTGAGTGGCGTCTAGCAAGAGAAGGGCTGATTGGAATCTCTTCGGGGAAGAAAAGGGGAAAGGAAGGAAAATGAGGGTTGAAAAAAGGGAGACTTAATGCCAGTTCCCTGTTTCAGTGTCTAGAAAGGAATGAGTTTAGCGAAAGCTAAAAAGCAAGTAGCAATTTCTTTGAAGAGAGCTAGGAAAGAAAGAGAGAAAGAGTATGAGCAATGATGGCAATAGAAAGTATGAGAACGAATAGGTGGAAGAGTTTTGTAAACAAGGCTTTCAAAGAAAAGGAAAAAATAACAAATATAAAAAAAACTATTTGCAAAAGGAAAATAAATAATTATCTGCAATTGCGCAATATCTTTTAAGAGAAACTTCAACATAGTAGATTTTTTTAATCATCCTGAAGCTAATAATTGTGAAAGATATTTAACGCATTTCTCATTTCGATTGTATAAGGACCGTGGCTTAACTTCTAAATAATTCACATTTTAAAAAAGGTAAAATCTCGCGGAGTTTTGAGAATAAGCGCAAAGAAATGATCAGAATGACATCCAGTTTATTATGAAATAAAAAATATTGCTCATTTTATTACATATTTCATTACTTTATGGCACTGCAACCAAATGTTTGTATTGGCGATATTGCAAAAAGACAACTCATACCAAGTAATCAATGTGACGGCTGTTATTCTACAACACAGTCTGCAGACGCGAATGCACTATGGACTGCATTAAAGACCATATCCGGCGGTATGCTGAAACATGGTGTCGAAGGTTATCATTCAGTCTAGCCAATGAAATGAAGCGATTTCTCTATACTTGTGATTTTAGGTATCATGTCTAGTGACATCATTACAAAAATTGCAAGGTATCATGTCTAGTGACCTAGGAGGCTATATCTGTGGAAAGTCTCCGCCCAACACACGATTTACTTAAAATTCACTTTATCCTACATTAATGTGGCATCTCTCTCTTGCAAGCTAGGGTTAATACAATTTCTTAACATGTTTGCATAATGTGCACCTGTCACTGAAATGGCTTTGAAGGAAGCACTCGGATCTCGCCCTAGCATTTGGGTTTGACGCCATATTGTGATAAATTATAAGCAATTAATTTTTTTTATTTTCAAGCAAACCCAATGCCATTCTGATCATCTCTAAGCAAACCGTATTGCACTACTCTGCGAAATATTATTTCAAAATTTGTTAGAGTTTTGAAATAATAAAATGAATGAATGAATTCATACGTTTATATTAGCATTAGATGCGAATTAGAAGAAAATTGTAGACCTTTATGTAGCTCTCCAAAGAATATCCAGAAGTCAAAAAATTATGGATAATCCTCATTTGGTGCAAATACGCACCGTCCCATCAGTCAGGTAGGTTAGTGAATTTGGCCCAGCAGCAGCAATCACGAAAGGAGACACTCCCAGAAGCGCTCGAGATGCAAAAAAAGTGGCAGGGCAAAAGCGATATAAGTTGACAAAGTTAAGGCATTGCTGTTGGAGGCGTTTCTGTGCAGTAAATGATCACCATGTCATAAGGCAGGCATTTGGATGTTTCATGCAAGGTAGAATTATTGGACAGCTTGAATCGGTCCACAGTGAGATGCTGCTGAAACCTTAATGTACAACCAAGCTCAATCTAAAAGTTGTGTAGATGGTTTGTAGAAAAAGATAGGTTAACAGACACGTACTACATCAAGAAGTGATGATTGGTATCTGAAAATACAGTTTGTCTAAGAAGAGAATGTGCGCTATAACTTTCTTGGCAAAACAGAGTGGACAATTTTCTGTAGCAACAGTGGTTATCATGTCCTCTTTAACGCGCTGCACGATTGGTTTGGTTTGTTTGGTATTAACGTCCTTTTCAACTGCTATGGTTATTTCAGGACGGCATTATAGGGGCCGCAAATTTTGCCTCGCAAGGGTTCTTTAATGTGCAGCCGGCAAACGACTACACGGGACCAACGGCTTTACTTCCCTTCCGAAGGAAGTGCGTGATCTCAGGATTTCCCCCTGAAAAATCCTCGTCGTCCTCGGCCGGGATCGAACCCGCGAACTCGGGCATCAGAGGCGATCACGCAACCGCTGAGCCACCAAGGCCGATCGCGCTGCACGAGCAGACTAATTCCAATGCAATTATTTTTAGTACAACTATGAAACAATGAGGACGATATACGCGAAACGATTCGAAACAGTTTTCTTGGTTTGAAAATGTCGCAACCAGCCACCGCATGCTGCATGGTGCGAAAATGCCAAAAAGAAATCAACAGCATATGTAAGGAAGCGGGTGAAGCGTTTTGAAGACCACGAAATATGTCACTGACCTAGCGGAACGAGGGTAACAAGAAAGACCACTAAATAACAAGATTAAGAAGTTCATAAGAGATCTTCATGAAGAATACACAATTAAACTTGTGGGAAGAACAGAAAAAAAACGAGACGTAAAGTTATAAAGTTGTTTCTGGGGACAATAAGAAGTCATAAAATGCATAAAATGGCGCAGTACGGTGAAGAAACCTCTCCTATCTGAAAGCCATGTGAACTCAACAGCGATAGGTGAGTAATGGGGATGGGTCAATGGAGTCATGTTCTTTTATCAAAAAATGGGGCACAATGATGGCTGTATGAGCGGGCGCATTATCTTGGTGGAAGAACCAATCACCTGACTGCCACAAATCGGCACTTTTTTTTCTCAAACTGTGGCGCAGCCTTTTAAAAACTTCCAGGTAGAATGCTTGATTGACAGTCTGCTTGGGAGGAACGAATTCTGCATGCACAACACCCCCACATCAAAAAAAGCCGCGGAAACAAAACAGTCTTTACATAACGGCTCACAGAGACTGCGCAAAACAATGGAGGAAGTGTTGGGCTACACTCACCTAGCGGGAGAAGTCGGTAATACAAGCGCCTGGCTATCAACACCACAATTCCGGTTTCTTTTGATTACCCCCTCGTAAATCACCGTGAAAATTATTTTCTTTGCAACACCAAAACCCTTCAATGTGTTCCCCTAACATTTTTCTCATTTCTTTGCCTTGTATCACTATACGTGAATGGTTTAGCTTTCTACCAGGCAGTTTCTGGAATACGGTTTAGCCGTTTAAGGTAGTTTTCTGCAGATATTTAGCTTGCGATTTATTTCAAATTGTATTATCCTTAATTTTATGACTTAATTTTTTTTAATACAAAGAAGTTTTTTGATATTGAGGATAATCAAAAGGAAAAATTTATAAACACATAATACTTAAATAAACGAAACGAAAAATGAAATCAAATAGAAGAAAATTCCTCTTTCGGGTTTTACCCAGAAGGCATATCCGTAGAGTCATTTACCAAGGGAATGAGATTCCACGGCGATAAAAGCTTAGCAAAGACCAAGCAGAGTTGATTTATTTAATTAAATGAGACCGCACAATTCGTGGACAATTCTCCAGGAAAGTTAAGGTCATAACAAATAGAAGAAACCTTAGATGTAAATTTCGGAGAAACTGCAACCATCATTAGCAAAAGAATAAGATCGGGAACAAACACTAACTCGATCTGATAGGGCTTTGAACCTTCCTCTTGATGTTGACAAATTCAATAAAGAAATTAATGTGAGTAAACGAATAGCGGAAATCAATATGAATACTGGTAAGGCTCCAAAACGATCGAAGATGCTTTTAATGGCAAAAAAACTGGATTTTGTCTTTATCGAATCTACAGAATCATAGCGAAAATAAGAAAACTATCTGACTTTTTTTAACAGTCCCATGGTGGGAGAACCGAGACTCGTCTCCAAATACTTCAGATTTGATCTAGCCTTTGAAAATTCCAAATCCGTAAAAAAGCTTATAAAGAACGCTCAAGGACAAGGCACCACTTCCACAAATAAAACCAAGAATCTATGCAATTACCTGTAACGTCTGTGGAAGCTTTACGGGAAGCAATATGTCAGAGATATAAAGAAAGAGCAATTGGTGGAAAATACAAGGTCTTTATAATTAAAGTTCCATTTTGACATGGCCATATAAAAAAAACTACTGGACCAAAACCTTAGTAATAATATACAAGAGGACATGGGAAGTTCATACCGACCAAAAAAAAATTAGTTCAAAAGGTCACCACCAGCATGGAATGGCGCTCTATGCAATATTCGTATACGAAATTAGACACGAAGACACAGGTTAACAAGTCTTTAATCGTTACTAAAATTAGTTACATGTTGAATGTGGCCTCCACCATTTACTGAAAGCAGGTTACACCGGATTACTGCGTTCTCAACTGTAGCTCGTAGCATATCAGGAGGAATGTTGCGCACCTGTCGGCGTATCGCATCTTTCAGTTCCGCCAAATTCCTGACGTTATCACCATAAACAGTGGCTTTGAGGTAACCCCAGAGCCAGAAGTCACAGGGGTTGATATCTGGTGACCGGGATGGCCAAGAAAGGGGGAAGTTACGGCCTATAATCCGTTCATCTGTGAAATGTTGCTGAAGTAACTGTTTGACACATGTACCAATATGAGGTGGAGCCCCATCCTGCATAAAATTCGTTGTGTCTAAAATGCCACGTTGCTGAAGTTCTGGTATCACAAAACTTCTTAGCATCGACGCCATGCGAGCAGCAGTCACAGTGCATGTCACGAGTCCATCTCTCGACTGCTCTTCAAAAAAATACGGTCCAATTATGACATTTGCTGTCATACCACACCAAATGGTAACTTCAGGAGAATGTAATGGAATTTGGTGGACAACATTAGGGGAAATGGTGGCCCAAATCCTGCAATTATGGGTGTTGACATCCCCATTCAGGTAAAAATGGGCCTCGTCCGTCCAGAAAATGTTCCATGGCCAATGCTCGTCCACCTCCATCCGTGCAAGGAATTCCAATGCGAAGGTTTCTCTACGAGGAAGATCGTTAGGTTCGAGTTGTTGGACAAGGTGGATTTTGTATGGGTAATACCGCAGCACTTTAAGTACGATCTTGTACACCGTACTCAGTGGTAAGTCCATTCGACGTGCAACAGCACTTACGCTGCACGCCCATTGTGAGGTTTCCATTTTTGCTTCCTCTACGGCTACTGAAACAGCCTCCACGGTTGCCTCAGAGACAGGTTTCCTTCCTCGGCCAGGTGCTACTGATAACAAACCTGTGGTTTCAAATTTTGTCATGATCTTCTTCAAATTATGCGGGGCCATTGGCCCCCGACGTACATGTATTCGTCGAACGGTACGATAATGTTGCAAAGCCTGCCGTACATTGCTATTGCATTCTTAATAACATTTAACCAGAAACGTACGGTCTTGCATGGTAACAGGCATCGTCGACTAGTAACAAATGAGGCGTACTGACAACGAGGCTCCCTTTCTTATTTCTGAAAACCAAATGAACTTGTAAAGCGCATGTGCATAAACCACATCGTTAACCAGTGTCTTCGTGTCCAACTTCGTATACGAATTTTGCATAGAGCGCCATTCCATGCTGGTGGTGACCTTTTGAACTAATTTTTTTTGGTGGGTTTGAACTTCCCATGCCCTCTTGTAGAATATTACCAAGTATTATAGCTTTTGATCCAGTAGGTTTTTTTATGGCCATGTCAAAATGGAACTTAAATTATAAAGACCTTGTACATTTATTCTAGTTTAAATATAGCAGAACGGACCATTGTACAGTGGTTAGGCACTTAATGAATCGAGACTTAATTTTCTCTTTTTAAAAAAAAATTTCCTAGTGATTGATCGATAATCGAACACTGAAACGCAACACAGTTCTAATGTCTATTGTCGTTTCCGATCTTGTTCTCTTGCTGAATGATGGATGCAGTTAATTCGAAATGCGACCTAACGTTTCTTCTATTCGTTACGGCCAAAGAGGGACCTTTCTCTTAATTCATATGATTCAAAGCTAATTTTACATACAGTAACGTAAATAATAAATCAAGATAACCTTTCATTTTTTCCTTAAATCGATGCATTTCAAGCTAACTGATGTGCTTGATTAGATATTTTTTATCAGTTTATAAATCTTTAGGGTATATTCGTGTCGGTTAAAATATCTATTCAACTTGAAACCTAATACTAAACATTATACAGTAGTTATTGATTTGAGAGATCAAAATCGGAGCAAGTCTGGAAGCCAAGTCCCAGAGACAAAACAGGAACAAGCCCTAAAGGCTCAAGTGAAGAGAGGCGGAAACTTACTTGTCAGTGGAATTTTAAAGTCTTGTTGTAGGAATTTTCTTAATAATAGTTAAGATATTTATATCTAATTGAATATCTATATAATAATTATTTACACTATGTGGTCAAAAGTTTAGGAACACAAGCATTTCTTTCGTCGGGGCTTCAGATAACAGGAATTAGTAAGCGGTGGTACCCTCATTCGCTCTAATGACAGCCTCCACTCCCCGAGGAAGACTTTCCACCAGTTTTTGGTAGTAAGAAGCTGAAATTTCCCTCCATTCCTGCCTCAGAGCACTGGTTAGTTTAGCTACGGATGGAGGACGGCGTGGTCTAACTCTTAGTCGATGCTCCAATTCATCTCACACGTCTTCAATGGGATTGTGATCGAGGCTCTAGGCAGACCAATCCATTTTTTCAACACCGTTGTCTTGAAACCAGTCGTGTACAGACCTTACTTTATGGCAAAAAGCACTGTCATATTGATACAGAAAAGGCCCATCTCCGAACTGTTCCCACAGTATTGGCAGTGGACAGTTGTCCAAGATGTCTCGATAAGCAACAGTATTCGTCGTTCTTTTACCAGTCCGAATCATGAAAAATAACCCATACCATGATGCTACTTCCTCCAAACTTTACAGTGGGCTCCACACACGCAGGTAGGAAACTTCTCCAGGCATCCGCCAAATCCAACCCCATCTGATTGCCAGAATGTGTACGTGATTAATCAGTTCATAGGACACGTTTCCACTATTCCATGCTCATACAATCTGAATATACCATTAAAAATAGGGCTTCCTATTTAAGATTTCAAAGTTACCCCCTCCCCCACCAGCCCCCCTCACAAGGGGGGGGGGAGGTAATTTTTTAACTAATGAATTTCTCCCGCGAAATAATTCATGTTTGATTTTGGATATTTTTTCGTACAATGCTTAGTTTCAGAGATATTAAGTTGTCTCAAGATAAATGCCTCACTCTGTATAAGCGACAGTTTGGGACACGGAATTCATATTTCCTTCTATATTCATCAACACTGAATTTGGATATTCGTGTAGCCTAATGTTTGTGATAGATTTTGTTTTGAGAAGGACTTGAAGCACCCAGGTAACAGAAGTGTGATATCTTAGCTTCATCACTTTCATCAGTCCTGTGTGAAAGATTTCATGCTGTGTAGAACACATTTAAAACTATTCAAAAATATCGTATTAAAAGTTATAGAAGAGCAGGCGTTTTTGCAATTTTTTGAAATGTAATTCTTTATCGAATGTGAACCTATACTGACAGACTAGTCTAACTATAGACGACGGATCGACGCTGATATCAATGATATTTGTATTGTTAAAGCTTTGTACAATTGTGTAGTGAGATGTATACTAGGAAGTGTTTACTCTGAGTGGTCAGATTATTATGACCACCTGATGTTTGTAGGCAAATTAGCTATGATTTCGCGCTGAAGTTGCTAAAGATCCGGACTAGTGTGAATAGACAAGCAGGTTGTTTACCACGACATTGGAAGTGATTTGTTTCAGAAGATTATAGGTAAACGACGCGATTTAGCAGCCTTTGATGATTGTTGGCGCTCGGAGCCATGGAGCTAATATCAGCAAAACGGCTGCATTGGTTAAATGTTCAAGAGCAGCTGCTGTTAAATTGTTACAGACTGGACTGTCTGCCGGAAAAGTGAGTCTGAACGTGCCAGCTGTAGCCGTCAACGACTAGTCAATGTTCGGGCAGAAAGGAGAGTGGCATGACTGGTATAAGACAACAGAAAGGTAACAGTGCATCAAATTACTGCAAATCTTTATCAGGGATCCTCTCAAATGATCTCTGAACGCACTGTTCGCCATACACTGCATAGTATGGAATATGTGAACCGAAGGCCAGTTCGAACACCTTTGCTGTCTGCAGTTAACAAGATAAAACGTCTGCAATTCGCATAGGAACCCAAGAATTGGACAGTTGAGCATCGGAATAAAGTCATATGGTCTGATGAACCACGTTTCCAGTTGCATCATGCAGATAACGGAATGAGAATTTGACGGAAACTGCATGAAAGCATGGACCCCACATGCATGAGTACAATCGTTCAAGCTCGTGGGGGCAGTCATGGTTTCGGGCATATTTTCCTGGCATAATATGGGTCCTTTAATTTGTGTAGAAAAATGTCTGATTTTCAGAACATACCTAAATATCTTTGTTGATCAAGTTCATGCAATCATGTTGATGGTGTATCGCAATGGAGATGGCTTCTTCCAACGTGACAATGCGGCATGCCACGCTACTCGTATTTTGCAGGAATAGTTTCAAGAACAAACAGTTCTTGTGCGTTGTTTGCTGAAAAAAATTTTTGCTACTAAATGTATGCTTTAAACCCTAAGTTGATTCGACAATTGAAAATGATAGTAAGGCGAGATTGTTGCGATCGCCACGAACGACGACGAACCTGGCTTAGGTGTGTTCCAATTGACCAAATCTCAATCCAATTGAGAATTTGTGGGAGAAATTTGAAAGAGCCATCAGACAGGTTCCAAAACAACAAATTTCACACAACAGGACAGTGTTATTCATCAGGCAAAGACTGTTATGACAGCCACACTTTCGTGCACACTGTTTGCCAAACTTTCAAAATTTCCACCCGAAGCCACATAAATAGTTCGATTTACAGTTTCATGCACACTTTTGGCAAACGTTCATGATTTTCACTGAAAGTCACTATAAGCTCTGATTGATCTGCCAAGCACAACATTGGCCGAAAGTCGAAGCTCACTGATAGAAACTGAAGGGGTCTGAAGCGGATTGTGGCCAGAAAGCACAAGACAACAGCATTCTTGGTGTCAGATTCCTCGCATCACCTTTCAACATCTCGTGGAGTAAATGCGAATCGCCGCAGTATTGAAGTCAGAAGGTGGCCCAATGAAGTACTGATGGGGTGGTCATAATAATCTGGCCACTCGGTGATATTCATCCTAAAATGTCGATATCTGATATGGAAATGTTGTTCAGCGCGATAATGAAATATTCACCAACAGCTAGAGCAGTCAGTGACAACATGGAGGTGGATACTAATATTACAAGTATAACAGTTAGCATTATCAATGTAGATGCTACATTAAATTTATACGATCTTAACTTTATGAAGAAAAATTTTAATTTAGATTTTAAATCCATCGAATCACCTATTACATTCGGTGGCAGTACTATAAATTTGATGTTTGCGCGAAATATTTGTTCTTGTCTGTTGGCATTTCTAACATACTCCTCTTATCATTGACCAGTGATTTGTAAGTTGGGAATGCCATAAAGGTTTGGTTAACAATTTATGATGAATTCCAAGCACATTTTTTGTGTGAACATTTTATATCAGAAATTAATTTTTTTAAATTGTGTTGCGCGAAGTTTTTTTCTTTTTCGCCATGTGGCCTCAAGACGTATTATACGATTTAACTAGCGGCCGTGTCCCAACACATCCCGGTAATGTTTTTTGATTCCGTATTATTATCTCGTGGTATGCCTGTGCGAATGTACCATTCCGCCATACCAATTTATTGTATATTGTTTTTATTTTTTTAAAACCGCACTATAAATTTACGAAACTTCAGGATTTTTGCCCTCTTTGTTCAAAAGATAAAAAAGGAACCACGAAATTCATACAAGTAGCCCCTGAGGGGCCCCGGGCCACCCAAGAGGAATCGCTATCTTTTTCGCACCCTCCTCTGTATAGGGCCTACGTGTGTAGAATATTTCAAGCCTCTAGGTCAATCCTTTCAAAAATAACTTTAACATAAAAGGTACATACATATTATATACATCTATACCGTCGTTAATAGGATTTTAGATGATGCAAAATATCTAAATATTCTTGTAACATCTTTTATCCTTGTGCCTAAATAATAAAGTAGACAATGTCCCTTTTAAAAAAAACAGGTTTCATCATATCCCCATATACAGCTTCCCACCCTCCGTTTTCTCTCGTTTTCATCTGATAGGCCCATGCAATTTTTCGGTTTAATCATGAACGCATTTTCGCATTGAAAGTAAATGTTATGTGACAATGGACATAGCAAGACGATATCAATGCTTACAATTAGTGTCCTACAATAAGTATTCATTAAAAGTCGCTTCACGAACTCTCTTCACGTTGGCTGTGTTCCGGGTAAGCAGGGTTCCGTTTCTAGCTCGTTTTCCCCATTTAAAATTGATTACGTATGTCAGTTTTACTTGCAATGCACTTATGGATCGTTAACCAAAAAGGCTAAACATCTTAGCTTTTTATTATATTTACTTCCCTCTTCAAAATGGGGAGGTGCGAGAATAATCTTGTTTCCATAATTTAAGGCTTGTGATTGAATGGATTTATTTTTTCAAGATATAGAGAATAAATAATTATAAGTAGCTTTTATGCTTTTTTAAATTAGAGCAAATTATTTTTGAACTAAATTAAAAGCTCTAAATTAGGTTCATGAATCATCAATAATTCAGTTTTAATCATTCTTGTAAAAATTGCTCAGATTAGAGATATCCTTCTGATATTTATTTCACGTACAGAAAGATTATGAAGAGAAAAGGCAAGAATTCAATGACATAGCAAAACCGCAATGATCCTCCATCATCCGTTCCTGGGGGTATTAAATATTGAATATCTGCTATGTGGGCAACAGAATAAATAACTTAGGATTCCATGATTTATGGAATTGTCTCTATACACAAATTCTACCGAATTTAAAAGTTAGTTTTAATTATTTAACGGCGGTAAATCAACAAAAATAATCAACAGAAAGCAAAACCATCATATTGTCCATGTATTGGTCAAGCTCTGTTTGTCTGTCTTTCCGTCTGTATGTCCGACGATTTCTCGAGAATGCTTTAACTTTTTCAAATTCTATTTTTCCTATTCGATAGAGACCCTACTTGGGCTCACCTGATTAATTTGTCATTGAAATCGGTCTAACAGTCACATGAGTAATCCCCCCATTTAATTTTTTTATTGGCAATGTAAAGCATGTGATATGAACGGGAATTTCACCAAATTTTTATTTTTGGACAGGACACCAGTATCAACTTCTCCTGACGCTGACATGAAGGCATAGTGACTTCATATTGACTTCATATAGGCATATTGATTTCATATCAGCGTAAGGAGAAGAAGTTAATACTGATGTCCGATCTAAAAATAAAAATTTGGACAAAACCCCTTATTTGCTCTTGTTTATCTTTGACAGCAACTGAAATTCAACTCGTTCTATCGACGATATCTTTCTGAATTTTCACGATGTTTGCTTGGGCTTTTTGTAAGTGTAGCTCTAGACATTTTTGAAAAAGCCGGGAATAAATGGCGAAACTAGTCAGTTTCTTCAGACTAACTATAATGTATTGTAAAGCCTGTATTTCTCATATTAGAAACAACAATACAACGACCCAAGGAATGTTGATTATTTACTAGATGTTTTGGTAACGCTTGCGCATGCGCAGTTAAACTTATTTAGTAAAAATACTCATATTTCACCAAATATTTAATATTTTTATATTCTGATTCCAGGGTGTTGTCTCTAATGTAGTTTGTCAAGTTTCCTGAAAATAGCATTGCATTGGGTTGAAAACCCTGCATGTTATAAACAAAAAACTTACGAAAAGATTTTTAATTTTTTTTTAAGAAACCTTTATATCTCCATGAATATACGTGCTATTTTCATACAAATGAAAACAGATAAGTAAAAGAAGCCTCTTAACCATGTGCTACTGCTGCATTTCAAGAATTATCTTTTACAGGGTGATCCCAAGCATTATTTTTTTTTTTTTTGGTTCGCTTTGTTGCTGGTCCCGAATTTGCCACCGGGACAAAACTTTCGCTGAAATATATGACGTGTAGCATGTTCTTTGTACCACTGAAGTTTCAGGTTAATTTGTCAATATTTTTTCTAGATATTCAACAAAACGTCTAAAATCGAAAGTGTCCGACTACTTTTGGGTAGATAGTGTACAGGGTCTTTATAATTAAAGTTACATTTTGACATGGCCATAAAAAAAAACCACCGGAGCAAAACCACCCTCTTGTATAATACTTGGTAATATTATACAAGAGGGCATGGGAAATTCATACCCACCAAAAAAAAAAAAATAGTTCAAAAGGTCACCACCAGCATGGAATGACGCTCTATGCAATATTTGTATACGAAATTAGACACGAAGATACAGGTTAACAAGTCTTTAATCGTTACTAAAAATAATTTTAGTCATGTAACTAATTTTAGTAATGAGATAAAATAAATAAAAGACTCTTTGACCACAACAAAAATATAAAAGTAAAAATATGACCTTATCCTGTCAAAGAGTCTTTTATTTATCGTTCCTTTTATATTTTTGTTGTGGTCAAAGAGTCTTTTATTTATTTTATCTTATTACTTTTATCCACATTTCTTTCCCTTTATATTTTTTCTGGTAGTTGTGCAATTTTTTGCCAACTCTCGAAAAGTCTTTTAATTTTAGTAACTATTAAAGACTTGTTAACCTGCCTTCGTGTCTAATTTCGTATACGAATATTGCATAGAGCGCCATTCCATGCTGGTGGTGACCTTTTGAACTAATGTTTTTTTTTGGTGGGTATGAACTTCCCTCTTGTATAATATTACCAAGTATTATAGCTTTTGGTCCAGTAGTTTTTTTTAGGGCCATGTCAAAATGTAACTTTAATTATAAAGACCCTGTATATTAAGCGGTGATGCATAATCTCTACATCCATGTACATTGTATAACGCTGTTAACGATACAAAACTGTCAGCCCTATTAATCTAATTATAGTAGCTAATTATTGTTAGGCCTAACTTTTACAATAGCTAATTATAGTTAGGCTTATCGTTAAAAATGCCTAATTAATGTTAGGCCTATTGTTAAAACGAACTAATTAATATTAGGCCAATTATTATCAACAAATAATTGAGAGCGTTAACATGAATCGTTTTTTTTCTTATGAATGGTTCAAAAACATATTGGTAACTTCTTTGCTAGCTATAGCAAATGGGGTTTCTTCTTCGCCTTCTTGAACATGACAGTTCCACTATCCAGTTGTTTTCTCGTTGCCCTGTGTCACAATCATTGCTTACGACCTTTTATTAGTATTCACCATTTGTAAAAAAAAAAATTGCTACCAGAATTCCAGAAAACAATATTTTTGGATAAGTGGTTACTCTTTAGGGAGGCAATCATTTTACATTGTAATTTATGAAAGAAATGAAACATTATATCGCCATTTGTTGACAATGGTAAGATCATTATTATTATCATTCAAAAAAAGGGAAAGCTCTAATCCACAAGGAGATTTGAAATGCCGAATACGTATTTCGCGTACCAGATACCCATCTTCAGCGGAGAAAGACAAAAGTAAGAAGTGAAGAAAAATGGTTTCCGATACTTCGATTCTCCTTGTGGATTAGAGGTTTCCCTTTTTTTTTTTGGTTGTTCCATTCCACAGTTTTTGCTTACTTTTTGTTTTTGATTATTATCATTGTTGAGTAGTGACGAACTGGCTTTTTGGTTCCTTCTCTCAGGTAAGTAACCACAGTTTATTAGATTTTTAATATTTAAGATTCTAAGTTACCATTATATTTGTTTGATATAGTTAAGACTAGATGAAGAAGATGTTCAAGGGAAGTATGCAAAATTTTTAATATCTACTTAAAAATTGTGTATATATTAGTTAAGACTAAATAAGATACTTAAAAATAATTACTAGATTAGGGCTTTTTCTAGGTCCTCTCAAATAATTACTAGATTAGGGCTTTTTCTAGGTCCTCTCAAAGATTGCTGTCATAAACAAAGCAACAGCATTTAAATGGTAGAGTTTTAGTATTGAAAAACCATGCAATAATATAATGGTGATGTTTAAAAATTCCTCTTGTTGGACAAATTAAAAATACGACTAAGAAAATTGAAATCTCAGAATATATTTTCATGGCTAATACATGTCCTTAAGTTGTGAATTAATTTTTAATCTAGCATCGCGCATTGCAATTCCGCATTTTGCTTTGGCCGCAGATTAAAATGGAAAATTCATATCTTCCTTAAAAGCATCGACCGCATTAGCGCCAGACCAAAATATTTCCTGCCAAATTCCTGAGAAATTTTTCTTATTCCCTAAGAAATTCTTTCACTTTGTTGACGATAGTTGGTTTCATTTCTCTTGGCAACATGATAGCCAGGATTTTAGAGATTCTTTTGAGGAAACCTGAGAAGATGCAATAGTCGGCCAGGTTTTTAAAAATAATAAAGATTTTTTTTAAAAAATATTTTTATACATTAAAAACCATAAAGAGGCCAAAAGCAAATTTGTACATTAACCTTTAACTAATACAAACGTTATAAATTAAAAAATTATTCTACCAATTAGATAGTAGCCGTTTCTTTAATGACTTTGTCAAAATCGTTTTTGCTTAATGAATAGTTACAATGATGTGCTAACTTCATTTTTTTAAAATGCGTATTTTATTTGATTTATTACAAACTATGAAAAGATTCTTGTTCACAAGAAAAAAATGTTTTAATTTACCATCGAAAATAAAAAATTTGTAGTGGGCACATACCTTGATAAGACGTCAAACTCATAACAGATTAGAATTCGATATATATACCGAAAACCACGCACACGGATACCTTCATTCAGAAAGACTCCAATCACTATTGGAGCCATAAACTCTCAAACTTTACGTTTCAGCATCCCATTATCCAAAGAACGTTTCAGCACAGAACTAAGAGATCGCCAAACATAACGGTTACCAGCCCACTCCAATAGACGAGTTACTGAAACAACAACCCTACGAATATGAGAGTAAAAAAGAAGATTTATCTCGTATTTTATAACCAGAACTTGATTAAGGGTTTGCAGGAAGTGCTTAAAAAATATAAACTCGAGCTTGCCTACAAAAACATAAACACGTTCGAGCTTTACTTGGGAACCCTAAAGATAAAATCCTCCGTTGTTACATTCGAGAATATACGAAATCTCCTATGATAATTGTGAGAAGGTTTATTGAGGAAAATCGAAGAGAAATATAAAACCAGATTCAAGGAACAGTTTGCCCATACAAAATATGGACATCCGGAAAAAATTGGCATTATCAGCATTTCCAAGACGAACGTCAAATTACTGAAAATCGTCAATAAAGAATATCTACTGAACCCCTTCGAAATGTTGGAAATCAACAAAAGGTACCGAAGACATTTATTGAATTCAGACAATTTGGTGAATCCAGATTTTCTGACCTGATTGTAAAACCTATTTTACATAATAATTCTTCTTAGTTAACTATCGAGACATCTCTTTGCTCAGCATTTCTGGGAAAGTGTACTCTAAGTGTCTGGAGAAGAGAAGTCGGGAAATATTCAACTCCTAACTGTTGGTGGGGAGCAGTGTGGTTTCCGACCTGGCCGAAGCATGACGGATCACATCTATGCTCTAAGGCAAATCTTTGAGAAATCCTGGGAGAAATCCTGGGAGTCTACGTTTGCCTTGTGGACCTCGAAAAAGCATATGACAGAGTTCCTCGGGAGAAGTTCTGGCAAATGTTGCAAGAATATGGATTGAATGGGCAATTACTGGTTGTTATCATGTCTCTGTACGACAGCTCTGAGATGTGTGTCCGGATAAATGGCACTAAGTCAAGACCGTTCACCGTGGGTATTGGACTCCTCCAAGGATTAGTAGTGTCTCCTCTCTTGTTCATTATCTTTATGGACTGGATAGACAGGGGCAGCCGAGGCAATAAGCGTATTTGTGTGAGCGACTGCTTGGGAGAGAAGTTGCTCTTTGCTGACGACCTTGTCCTCCTTGGGTCTTCTCGTATTAACTTTCAGAAGCATTAGACCGGTTTGCAGCCAAATGTGAAGAAGCTGGGATGAAGATCAGTGCGGCTAAGACTGAGCTTCTGGTCCTTTCAAGACAGCCTGCTCAGTGCGCTCTCCATGTTAGGGGAGCCCCACTGAGACAGCTGGAGAAGTTCAAGTATCTCGGGATTGCATTTACGAGTGATGGGCGGCAGGAAAAAGAATTGGATGCTCAGATCGGTGCAGCAAGCTGTGTCAGACGTGAACTGTGGCGATCCGTGGTAATGAAACGCAAGCTGGGAAACAAAGCCAAGCTCTCGTCTTCAAATCTATCTTTGTCCCCATTCTCACCTATGGTCTTGAGTTTTGGGTAATGACCGAAAGAATGTGATCGCGGGTACAAGCGGTCGAAATGAGATGTCTGAGAGGTATAGAGTGCACAGCAACACAATAAGGGAGTCTTTAAGTGTTGAGTCACTATTTTTCCAAATTGAGAGTTCTCAGTTGCGCTGGTATTGTCTCGTGTCACGGATGCCGCAAGCTGGTCTTCTTAGACAGTTGTTATTTTCCAAGCCGGTGGGTAAGAGACCAATGAGTCGGCCTAGAACCAGGGGGCTAGACTAAATCTGGGTTCGAGTCGTTTTGGTATTATCAGGGAAGACATGCGCCTGATGGCTGAAGATCGCGATCGCTGGAGATCCTCCACAGGGCTGCTGCCCCTGCGACCCGAACGGATAAGCGGGTTTGAAAAGTAAACAAGTAGTAAGTTAATTTTTGTAATTTTTAGATAATCCTTATATGAATCTGTTTCTTAATTATTGTCTTTGTTGTAAGTTTGTATCTGATTGGCTCACCTCTCCTTGGGTATCTAATCATTGTATTTACTACCATGTATTTCGCTGATTCGCTAATTTTTATTATACAGGGTGAGTCAAAAGCCTGTTACCACCTTCCTTTCTTGGATACCAATGTAGTTTTGCAAATTCCAAATTTCCAATGAATGGTAACTTGCGGGTGCTCGATCTGATGGAGCACCGTTCATCATCTCAAATATGCAAATTAGGATATATAAAGATCAGCATCTTCCGACCTAGAAAGAAAGCAAAGCAGTGGCATTGAGCTTGTTGGTAAGATAAATAGTAAGAAAGCTACGGCAGTTCCAAAAGAGACGAGCTTACCTTGCTGTCGTAGTCACGCTATGAACTCACGCTTCCAGAAAATTTTTATCTCGAAAACCGTAAGAGATACACAAAAAACTCCAATTGCACATTTGTTCAACAACAAATTCCAAACAAAACAAAAAGTTCACCAAAACCCGATGAGCGGATCACTCACAATCCTCATTGCAAGCTCTCCAACATTAAAACCTTGATTTCTGTCAAGATTGAGGCAAGGGATGAGTGGCCGTAGGAGGAAACAAGAGCAACAGCGTGCACAGATTCTGGGTTCAAGTCTCGGAAATAACCCCGAGTGTTTTTTTCTTTCTTCTAAATACCATTTTCCAAGCATGCAAATTATTTCATGCACCATCCTCATCCTGTTCTGGAAAGTTCCACAATTTACGATAAAGTCATAAGTTTCCTGTGCAATTGCTATATTAAAAGGCATGTTGAAACTGAGAAAAAGTCAGACCAAAGCAAGATGGTACAGCACACTAACCAGGAAATGATCAACTTGGTCTTCTGTTTTGGTGAGGCGAGGCAAAATTATCATGCAACTAGCAGGCATCGTTGAAATGTCGTGCGGAATTATGCTATGGTGCAAGTGGACATCACACTGAACACTATCTGGATTGACGGAAAGACTTACTTACTTTGTTTCAGATGGCTGTTATAAGCAATGGCTTTTAAACAGTAGAAGAGCCGGTTGTCCTGTTGCAGAGCTTGCAATGAGGATTGTGGGTGATTCGCTCATCGGATTTCGGTAAACTTTTTTTTTTTTTTGTTTGGAATTTGCTGTTGAACAAATGTGCAATTGTAATTTTTTGCGTATCTCTTACGGTTTTCGAAATAGTATTTGGATGTGTCCTAATTTGCATATTTGAGGTGATGAAAGATGCTCCATCAGATAGAGCATCCTCAAGTTATATTCATTCCCTGTATTGGAATTTGCGTAAGTACATTGGTATCCAAGATAGGAAGGGGGTAACAGACTTTTGACTCATCCTGTATATGACTACTGCTTGGTTTCCTCTGTTGTATTGCATTGGAAGATGGTCACAGAGTGACTGAAATAGGTACGACTGTGCATTAAAACACTTTTTTATTGTGGACAAGAGGCCAAAGAGATCAAAGATCACCACTTTCAGCAGGGAATATTGCTCTCCCTGGTGCAAAGAGTTACATTGCTGATAAATGCAACTCTTGAAATAGATGATATGGCGAGAATCCACCATTTTCCAGTCAGATGGTCGAAATGAGGACGTAATTCAGGAGAACGACACTATCAGACTGCGTTTTTCCAATATTCGGCAGTAGCATGTGGTCGATGGGTATGGGCTTTTTTCTCATGGCTTGGTCTTGGTTCATTGACTGTGGATTAACACCTAGCGGTCAACAATGTGCAACATTTCAGTGAAGGGCCTTTCTCTATCAGCAGGATAATGCATCTTGCGACAAAATCTCAGCTATTACCGCCTTGCTTGAAAACATAAACGTATGGATACTGGATTGGTCAGCAGAAAGCCGATTTTGATATAATAGAAAATTCTGGAATAAATTAAAACGTTAACTGAGAGCTCGTGAGTCAAGGTTTTGAAGAAGGAATGGGCGAATATACAAGCCCTGCTATCAAATATTCGTAGAGAGTCGCCAGATCTGCAGGTTGTCTTACGGCAAAGTGTAAGACTCCAAGATATTAGACATAATGTGTTCTTCACATTTTTTAGTTGATATCTACTGGCTAATTCCTCTTTTACTTTTTCAGTGTCGAAGATGCTAAATAACCGTTGGAATCTATTTGAAATTTAACTTTGCAGAAGATAAGCCTACTCAGGCTTTGCTTGGTCTTCCAGGCTTGTTAGTAATGGGACAAACACAAACATCCATGAGTTCAGCAAGGAGGGGGGGAGCAAATTGTTTATTGAGTTCAAATTTTCGATATTTAAATCAAAAGCCAAATGATTTAATAATCTATAATTTTAATATTTGTAATTCGAGATAAACATGTCGTTTATTCTTTGGGATTCTGTCATAATTACTGACAGATGAGCATAAGCTTACAAAAACCCGATACTACGCAGCTTTTCTAAATTAATATTAAGAAAACGATTTTGAATTCTTTGTTTAAAAATTCATTAGCTTCTAAGTAAATATGTCCTTTCTGTCAATAAAGGTTGAGAAACATTGTCCTTTCTACAATAAAAAACCACTAAATTTAATTTAATAACAGGTTTTTTTTTCTTCTAATTTTTAATCAGAAATGGCGCGACATAAAGGTTTATGTCAACAAAGTTATTTCTTAAAATAATTGCAACATTTCCTTGAAAATTGTAGTGTACATAGATTATAAAGCGAAAAAAAAAACGTTTTACTCTTGGCAACCGAGAATTTGCCCTTTTACTATTTTCTTATTTTCTTCTTGAATAAGTTTGCATCTTACAATGTATCCCATCAAGTACATTGGTACGAGTTTATTTATTTAAAAAAATTTTTTTTTTAATTCTTTATCTCCTCTCTTTGTAAGCGTATATTGAGTCTCACAAGGAAAAATTACATAGTTTCACAAAGAGATTTTGAGGGAATTTTGTGCATAGTTTATAATCTATAATTTCATACAAAAGAGAAAATTTCCAAAATGTATATTGTTGAAGAGATATTGATGAGTATTGTTGTTAAAATTGCATATTTTGCGGTTTACTTATAATTTTTTTACATAAGAGGGATCAAAATTTTTATTTTTATAATGTTTATTTTTTTATAATTTCATACAGAAAAGAACAATAAGAAGTATATTGCATTTGATAAAATATGAATAAGCCCATTGCCTATTTATCAAACTTATCACATTGATTTTTTTAATATTTTGTTTTATTGATCTTTTTATTAATTATATAGTTTTATGCTTTGTTGAAATATAAATAAAACTGTATGTGAAAGACCGACAATAAAAACTTTGATAGTTTTCATGTAAAAAATGTCCTAAATAAGCATTAAAATCACGGTCTATAGATATTCATGGTCATCGAGCTCCATTGTTAAAGTGAAGCTAAAGTTTCTAGCTCCCGGTAGGGCGGGAACTCTATTGAAAAGTGGCGCTGCATGTACAATCTGCCCAACTGCGCCTGCAGTGCCACCCTATCGGCAGACAGAAATTTTACTTTCGTATTCAGTTTCAACGAAAATCTCTATCACAGGTTGGGGCAACACGTCCTAAAGAGAAAGCCTCTGCACGGAAACGTCATACATTTTTACATCATCATAGTAGTGCAGTGTTATTCGTATTTCTACCAATAATAAACCCTGAATTTGCACTACTATGATGATGTAACAATGTATGACGGTTTCCGTGCAGAGGCTTTCTCTTTAGGAGGTGTTGGTTGCGGTCGGGAATAGTGCGATCTATGCGGCACCTGGCGCGATCTGTTTTCCTTAGCTTCTCGAAACAATGGAAAACAGATCGCGCCAGGTACCGCATAGATCGCACTAAGGCCAACCGCAACCTGCGATAGAGATTTTCATTGAAACTGAATATGAAAGTAAAGTTTCTATCTTCCGATAGGGCGGCGCTGCAGGCACAGTTGGCCCAATATTGTACATGCAGCGCCACTTTTCAATAGAGCTAGAAACTTTAGCCTTACCGGGAGCTAGAAACTTTAGCTTCATTTTAACAATGGAGCTCGATGACCATGAATATCTATAGACCGTGATTAAAATATGCAATGACGTATATTAAAGATAGACTCCGAAGCAATTGTTGTAATTTGAACCAAATTGGGAAGCTCTATGTCCAAGCGGCTATTGTTAATCGTATTTCTACCAATAATAAGCCCTAAATTTGGCCGCTTGATGATGATGTAACAATGTATATACCTTTTGTCCGCAGGCCTTCTCTCTAGGAGGTGTTGCCCTGACGCGGAAAAGTCACCTGACCATAGAAGTCCGAGTAACAACGTAAGCGTCATTGTTTCCATCTTGGATTTAAACAATCAGTATTTCTTCATTTGTTGAAAACAATGAAAGTTGGATTGTTGGTCGGACTGCTATGATCATGTGACTTTTGTGCATCGGGGCCTTGTATTTCTCGTTGGCCTCGAAATATGCAATTTTAACAACAATACCCATCAATATCTCTTCAGCAATACACATTTTGGAAACTTTCTCTTTTGTATTAAATTATAGATCATATACTATGCACATAATTTCTTCAAAATCACTTTGTGCAACTATGTAACTTTTTCTTGTCAGCTCAAAATACTTTCTGGATCCTCATGATTAATTTACATTTAAAGGTGCATGCTGAAAGCTTCTGGCCACTCTTATTCTCATGCAAGTTAAATTTCAACTTAATGTTTAGAGAACTTATCGTGGATTTTAACTTTTATATCTTATCAAATTTTGAAACTTATCTTTTCCTCTGTTTAACTTTAATACAAAGTAAAGGCATGCATTAATGTAAAAGTCCTACCACTTTTAGCCATATTTAAAAGCCCTTTTCATTTGGAATTAAGTTCATTCTTAATTATCATGAATTATTGCTGAAAGAGAGATTGCGAGACAGATAGAGAGTGAATAGCAGGAACCGAGCGTAGAACTTTCGCCAATGAAATTAACATTCTCTGTTCTTCTAAAGTGTTTTGTGAATTCTTGGTTCAGCATTTGGAATGAAAATTTCAGTAGAAGTTATTTTTAGTTTGTAATAATTTTTTAAAATTTACTTTAAATAAATACGTTTATATTATAATTTATTCACTTTCGCTTATTTCTCACAGGCAACCAACCAATATAAATTACCATTTTTAATTTTCTTATTATGGTAAATTAAACTATTTATAAAACAAGGTAAAATTCAATAACCTATCATTTCATTACGTTTATCATTATTTAACCAAATAAAAATGAAAAAAATGTAAACACAGAAGATTTATCAATTTAATATGAACACCCGACCTCAAAACAAGGGTAGATTTAATGCAGTATATAGAGGAATGAAGTTCTAAGCTTCAATTTCTGCAGAATGGTCGACTGGATTGATTTGTGTGACCTCACTAGGAGTGATTATGAATACTTGAAGAAGTGGCTTAAGCACTTTCCATACGGCTTCTCTTCTAGGATATTCATTTAAAGTGTCTATGATGTACAAGGATACCATAAAAAAGGATGATTATCACATATCGAGAGAACAAAAGGATGGATTATGAAAGTGATCAGAGTAGTTTTGCAGGTAACTTAATTATTAATTATTAATTGCAGTGATCTGATTTATTAATTTTTAAGATAAAGAACCTGTTCTTGTTCCTCGTATGTTCTTGTTCTGGCATTACCATACTCTATCTCAAATTTCTGCCTTCCGTCAGTAAATAATGGATATGACTTGAATTTTGTACACTTTGAAGAGAGTTGGGACTTATTAAGCCTTAAAATTAAAATGAATCTTAAATTTTATTAAATTATGCTATATATTTTATATGTTAGAGTAGATATGTATGGCGAAACCTCTAGCCAGTCGTTTAGTTGAGTTTTAAAACCCATTCCCTTATAATAAAATGTAATAAGTAATTAATATAAGTAATTAGTATATGGAGTGTGAAGTATTTGAATTTCAACGAAAGTGCATAGAATTCGAATATATTAATAGACAAATGTAGCCCGACTATTACGCCTGTTTCAGCGTTATCAGGCATATTTATATAATAAACTGTGAAAAAAATCGATTGCGGATGTTACTTGGGGAGTAATAAATTATCTTGCTAACATTAATTTCAATCCTATAAGCAGCTGGGCATTCGAATTCTTAAGCTGATTGGTCACCCTCTCTGTCTTCGATAGACGTTTCGTTTATTACAGGTATTAATATTTATAATAATATTTACAGGTAATATATTTAAGGGGAAAAACGGAATATGAGTACACTGAGATCTAACAGATTGCATTTGCATTATATATGGCTCTAATGTAGAAAGTGATATAACATGGTTAATGACGAGGGCATCTCCATATTAAAATGTCCATTCCATCTTTGGAGAACGCAATATGAATCTATTCACTAGTTGTTCATGATGAGTTAAAAGCCTTCTACGATTTATCTCCAGTTAAATTTTCAACATATCCAGTAGCCAAAGTTATAAGCACTCATGTCGTAATAGAATGAACAGTACCCATTAGGAGACAAATGACTGTAATAATGTTGCGTCTGCACAGGGTATTGCAAATATATACAGGGCAGTACTGCTGGGTAACCTATCCGCTCGGCTGCAGCAAAACCTCCTAGAAAGAAAGCCAAACAACTGAAACGTCATACATTGTTACATCATCATAAGTCGACCAAATTCAAGGCTTATTATTGGTTGAAATACGGTTAACAATGGTCGACATACGGTTTTTCTTTCTAGGAGGTGTTGGCTGCAGGGGCCCGCTCATAACAATACCACCTAGGCACTGAAACGTCATACATTGTTACATCACCTCAATAGGGCATTGTTAATCGTACATGTATTTCCACCAATAACAAGCCCTAAATTTGCCCTTCTGATGATGATGTTACAATGCATGACGTTTCAGCGCCCAGGTCTTCATTATAGGTGGTATTGTTATGAACGGGCCCCTGCAGCCGAGCGGATAGGCTACCCAGTTTTGCCCTGTATATTTTTGCAACACCCTGTACAATGGAACTTTTAGCACGTGACAAAATCAAGTAAAAAGTAACTTCGAAGCGACATGATAATCGGTGTCAGACAAGTGAGTCCAGCATTTTTTTCAACTATCAACATGCTGGGTCTTTCCCGTATAATCGCTTTATCGCCAAGACAATCTTTTGGCCAACAACAGCTCTTCACCTGTT
Organism: Rhysida immarginata; assembly: GCA_023313115.1. Classification (NCBI taxonomy): domain Eukaryota; kingdom Metazoa; phylum Arthropoda; class Chilopoda; order Scolopendromorpha; family Scolopendridae; genus Rhysida; species Rhysida immarginata. The sequence continues at coordinate 2,592,538 of JAHWFO010057283.1, read as the reverse complement.
AATTTTTATAAACCTGTGTATCAATCTTAACAGTTTGCCCATTTTTGAAAACTTTAGAGCTATTATTAGAAGTATTAAGTTTTTCTCTGTCTATTCTAAAAGTATAACCGTAAAAATATTTTAATGTAGGTAATTTGTTGGAAAATTCATAATATTAATTTGAGTCATTTATCTCTTTTGTATTTAAATAAACCAACTACAATGCATAAAAAATATTTGCAACGAGAAATCAGAAGTAAATAAATGCTCATCCTCAACAATCCAAGTAAACATAATTCAACGGATTTAATACACACAATTTATTAAAGGATATTTAAGCGTACTTAAAGTATAATAAATTTTAAAAACTTGCTCATATTTCACTACAATAGTTATGGTTATAATTTGTTTAATTTTTATTTAAAAATGCCATCTTTAAATGCGTTTGATTCTCTTTCTTTATGACATAAATTAATCTCACGCTTTTAATATCATTCTGGATGATTAAGAATAAAGTCGCTAGGAAAAGATTAATGGTTCAGTGAATAAGAAAGGTTGCTCTCTCTCTCTCTCTCTCTCTCTCTCTCTTTTCAATTTACATTCGCTTCACAGTTACACTTCGAGTGCAGGTTCATGTTTCAAGATTAAAATGGAAAACAAATGAATTGTCAGAAATTTTAATTAATAAAGGCAAAAAAGAAAAAAATAAAATTTACAAATTTTCAGGTTTTCGATAAAACAGTTTGCTTAAAAGAAGGGTGGGGAGATAGAAGTTTCTCAGTGTTTAAAAATTTAATTTAACTTAACTAAAAGTTAGGCCATTGGAATATCAAAGAAGAACTCGACAGAGGAAAACTGTACCTAGATTCACATGAAAAAAGTTCTCTAATGAGATTCTTAGCAATATATTAGGGATGAATACCGAGGGAATAGTTCCTTAAGGTATAAATTAAAATGGAAACAGAAATGAAAAATTCGACATTTCTTTAAAGATTAAAATTTAATTGCATTTATTATTTAAAGATATGGCGTATTGCGAAAGAACAGATGTCTGCTTAAAATGCTCCGGAATGATTCTCTTGAGGAGCATTGACATGAAAAGATTTAAGGAAAAATAGCAAACTAAAATGGCAACATCAAAAGTTCGTTTGGCATTGAATAATTTAATATTAGCAATAATAAAGATGTGACGATTTTTGAAACAGAATTGCGACACATAAAACGAGGGGTAATGTTGGTTCCGATGGTGAAAATGACAAAATAAATGAGGAAGCGATGCTGGAGATGACGGAAATATGGAATAAAACTTAATCATAAGAAAATTAATGAAAGAACATATAGGAAAATAATTTAGATGAAAGCATTAATATAAACAAATAAAATTTGATATTAAATTTTACCCAAAACATGGCTGAGATTAATCAGCTTCTCAAACATTGCTTTATACAGGGTGAACTAAAACAATAGGGTCAAACTTCAGGAGGTGATTCCTGACCAAAAAAGGAACAAAAATCTCATATGGACATATAGTATGTCCGGAAATGGACTGTTTGTGTGTAATAGAGCAATTAGTACAGAACATGACATTGCTGTGTCAGTAATTTGTGTCAACGTTATGAAAGATGTTCGTAGTGGCCTCCTTGGGATGCCATTCAGGAGTTTACATGTCGCATAATGTATTGCCAAAAGGTGGTTGCAAACATTTTGCTGCTGTCTCTCGGGGTATTTTTCTTGGTAAATCCGTGCGGCCTCTCAGCCATTCCCAAGTGCTTCTCCGTATGTAAAGGTCATCTCGGCTTGTTTCTGATGTGTATACCGGATCATTGCATATCCGCTGCACAACAGAAAAAACACACTGTTTGCATTGTTATGGGGGGCATAATGGCCTGCATATAATTATTGCCATTTCCATGGAAGCTGTTTTTTTCCTGATGTATGTTGATATGAACTTTTTTGTTATTTTTTTGTGAGGAATCACCCCCTGAAGTTTGTCCATATTGATTTAGTTTATCCTATAAACTGCAACCTAAGCTAATTACAATAGAATCAAAAAGGTAAATAAAACGGCACACGCACATGGGCAAATGCAATAGCTTCTTCATTTAATAATTTCACCATCGAAATATTTCATTAGGAATACTTACTAAAATGTAATGGAGGAGGATAAATAATTTCCGCACGATAAGCAAGTTGTATTCTAAAGAAGCAGAACTCGCAACTCCAGCAGTGATCAACAAAAACCTTAAAAATGAATTACACAGAGAAATTAATTATAGTTGATATCGACACATATTTTAGAAATTCATTGGAAACATTGATAATAACGCTTTCATGATCAACTTCATTCTTCAACACAATCGATTATCTATTTTCTAAATGGGAATATGGCAATTTTTGAAAACTGTAATGATGAATCTTCTTCTGGTGCGAAGGGGATATATTCAAAATTTAATGGGATACTGAGATATTATTTGAACTGGGTCTTGGTGCAGATTTTGAGAGTCGTCTGAATGCATCTTGACATAATTTTATCTATAGATGGCTATAATTAGAATGTGTTACTATAAGGGGATCTATTTCTAACAGACCGCATGGGTATATTCAATATTTACCGATTATTTTATACAGGATGTTTCATAATTGGTGTTCTGTCTTTAGGTCCAAATAACGGCTCAAGGGAAACAGATTGGGGGAAAATGAATATTGATTATTTGGTTTTAATGTCCCCTAATTCAGAATAAAAACATTTCGCATCTCTGGGGGTGAAGGGGTAAATTTTGAAAATTTTAATTTTGTAGGTAGGGGTTAGACCCCATGTGTTATTTAGAAAGTTGTAGA
>JAHWFO010057283.1:2470279-2589321 GCA_023313115.1 Rhysida immarginata | reverse complement strand
TGGGGTCTAACCCCTACCCCTACAAAATTAAAATTTTCAAAATTTACCCCTTCACCCCCAAGGACGCGAAATGTTTTTATTCTGAATTAGGGGACATTAAAACCAAATAATGAATTTTCATTTTCCCCCAATCTGTTCCCCTTGAGTCGTTATTTAGACCAAAGACGGGACACCTATTATGAAATACCCTGTATTAATTAAGAATTTAGAGTAAAAATATTTTAAAAAAAACACATAAAGGCGATTAAATTCGATTATACCCTGTATACTCGTCAATTAAATGCGTAAAATTGTTATTGAAGCATCTTCGATATCAACTAAAACGCTCATTGAGCATAAAATGAAAATGGTCTCTCGGAGTGTATGGCTTCTCTTTCTCTACTTGCAATATTAACAATAGGTGCTCCGAAACTAATGCCTCCTATTTTAGATTTTATATTATGCTAGTGGAATGTACTTCTTCTTGGGCTACGAAAATACTTGAAGCTTCTAGTTCATTCACTGCAAGTTTCACTAGCATATACCATGTCCCTATTTGGCGCATTTGAACCAGCGGTGTATGAAACATCATTTGCCAGTAAAAACAACCCTGAAACAGTATCATCCCGCAATTCTCTTTATAAACGACTGAATTATCTGCAAATTCTAGTTTCCTATTGCAGGGTGATTCAGTCAATTTCTGACCATTTCAGTACTATGATTTATTGACCCATTAATGTTTACAAACTTAGCATTTCAGTATGATATTTTAGGCAGTTCGGAGGTTTTATTCTCGTGGAAAAGTCTTGATGATATGCTCAATGTGGCCACCAAGAGCGTTTTGAACTGCTCGCAGCCGAATGGTGAAGTTGTTCATAACTCTATCCAGGATTTCTGCATCAACAAGGGTGCAGCAGTCGACGATGCTTTGTCGCAGCTGGTCCAGGGTTCTTGGTGCCGTAGTGAACACACTGTCTTTAAGGAACCCCCAGAGATAAAAATCACATGGGTTTAGGTCAGGACTCGTAGGGGGCCAAAGAAAGCCACCCCCGAATCGATCTGGAAACCTGTTTGAAATGACACGATTTCCGAATTTCTGATTGAGAAAGTCTAGCACTTCATTAGTGGTGTGAGGCCTAGCCCCATCCGGTTGAAACCATTGATGTCGAAGCGGTATACGCCTCCTTCGCAGCTCGGGGATGAAGAATGTTTCCAACATGTTATGGTAAGCCTGTGACGTTACGGTGCCCTCAAAAAAGAACGGACCAATGATGCCTCTTTTGGAAATCGCGCACCAAGCCATAACCTTTCGTGGATGAAGAGGTAACTTATGGATCTCATGAGGGTGCTGGGAACTCCAAAAACGAACGTTGTGTTTATTAACGTCACCTGACAGATGGAAGAAGGCCTCATCTGACACCTACAGTTGTCCACAATGTCCTGATTGGCTTCCATTTCTGCTCCAAACTCCATCGCAAATTGTTATCGCTTCTGTCTTCCAGTGTCTGTTAACTCCTGATAAACATGGATCTTATACGGGAACAGGTGTAAATCCTTTCTCAAAATTCGCCACGTCGTGGTATACGGCAGCCCTTCTTCAATGGATAGGCGGCGAACAGATTTATTTGGTAGGGGAATCGACCAACCTTGTGCGAACATTTTCGACAACTTCGGGCGTTCGAACACGAGCTTCGCTCCCGCCTTTTTTCTTGCCTTTAACACATCCAGTGGCACGAAATTGCTTGACAAAATCCATGATTGCTTGCCTGCCTGGTGCGTCTCGACACTTATACTCCTTCCGGAACTTTCTTTGCATGGTTACAGGAGATTTTGTCTCGAAATACCATTCGACAACCTTGCATTTCTGCTCTGTTGATAAAGCGGGAGCCATTTTTCAACAATACGATATTCATGCAGCGCCGTTGCAACAATACAAACTTCAGTTATTTAGAAATTCGATATGGCGCTCATATTCTTTCAATTGTTTATCCCTAATGCACGTCATTCGAGTGAAATGGTCAGAAATTGACTAAATCACCCTGTATAAGAAATAAAAAAATCAGAAATAGTGTGTCAGTCACGGAGCATTCCTTATATATTTTTCCTTGATTAGTTATACTACTCATTTCTCATTTTTATTCGCTGTTTTGAATTAGAAACATCTATGACACACATGTAAATTTGTATCGATTCGTTTTTATGTGATTCAAGCGTGTATTTATCGCCTATTTGAGAAAAAGTTGGATGAGTTGCGACTTGATCACCATGCGACTTCGAGAAGCGACTCATTGTCGGTGCTGTTCAAATTGAAGGCACGATTGAGGCAACGAAGCAGATGTCTGGATTCTTGAAAGGTACAATATTCCGGAATAATGGTCCATAATCTTTGACTAAAAGGGCTAAATGTGTCTCAAAGACAATCATTTATGAACGAGATCGCCGTCAGGATGCGTCGTTTGAAACGACCTTTATGGAGAAACAGGACATCCACTGTGCAACAATTGACAAATGATTATCGACAAATCAACGACCCATATTCGGCAGAATTGAAATTTGAAAAGGATCCGAATAATTAGTCGCATGCATATACGAAAACCCCTGGAAAGTTATGTGGTCTGATGAATCACGATACAAATTGGCAGGGATCACATGAAGCAATGGATCCGGCATCCCTTTCCAATACAACTCAAGTTTCTGTTGATGGTGTTAAGGTATGAAGCTGATTCTGCATGCAAGGAACTGGTCTTTGATATTCTTAGAAGATCGGGTGCGTTTTACGGTTATTGTTGCTGATCAAGTACATTCTGCAATAGTTGAGTTCTTATCTTGCATGTGACAGCTTCTTCATGCATGAAAATGCTACTCTTTATCACTCATGGTTGGTTTAACAGTGTTTAATGAGCACGAAGATGACTTCCGTTATTTACCCTGGCCACCCCAGAGCGCAGATGTCGACTTCATAGAGAGTGTTTGACAATCTGCGAGAACTAAGGGATTGGTGGTGAACGCCTGATATTCCGTTGACTTACGAGTGCTTTAAACCTTTATTGACTCTATGCCAACCTGACTACATGCTGTAATTCGGCCCAAAGGGAATTCAATAAAATATTAAACAGATGTTTCAAATTCTTTGGTTAATGAGTGTACAGTATAATTTTTGCTCAAAGGATTTTTGCTCAATACTTTTAAATTCTAACTAAAATAAAAAGATGACACGCTTAAGGGAATAAAGTCTTATACTTGAAATAAAGAAATATTTTTTTAACAAGATACGTTCTCTATGTTTTCCTTTAAATGAAAATATGGTAAAAAAAAATTAGCTTTGTTAGTACTGATCGAGATTCACTTAAAATTCAGATTTACGAATTCTTATTTGCTTATGCGAGTAACACGGGAAACAGGATTCTAATGAAATTCTAAATGAATTTTATAGGTGTTTCATTAAATTTTTATAATTAAGGTAATTTATTAAACATAATTACTTCTTTAATTTCTCACGCAGAAACATCATTATCTCGCTCAAGTAGCGAGAAAGGTAGCTTAAGCCTTGATCAATGTAAAGTTTTCATCAATATAATTAATTAAACATCTAGCCTCACTTCAGTTTTTTGGCGAACTTCAAAAAAAGCCCAGAGGGAAAGTTTCCGTCAATTTGCTTTCGAAAATCTTTTCTTAACGATTGAGTGAAAAAAAAGAATGAAAGAAACAAAAAAAAATTCGCAAAAAAAAATCGATATCTTATTTTAATAATGGCCGTTGAGAAACGACTACCATGTTATTAAAGTTTTCCGCAAAGCTCAATCGGAAATTGCCGATCATTTCTGAAATCGATTACAAAAAATGAGATGAAAGTGAAAGGGGGACGTTAAGACTATTAGGGAAGAACAACAACAATGTCGGAGTTTGATGAATTTTGGAAGAACTTCAAAAACTCCAAAATCAAAATCGGTATTTTAGAGACTTCTCCATCTTTTTTTTTCTCTTATACTCACTTTGTTGGAAAGGAAAACTTAGCTCACAGCCAGTGTAATCACAAAAAAACATATCGAATTTCTTATCAGCAAGAACTGAAATTTTATTGTATTTTACCTGTAAGATATAATATTATATACATAATGGTAAATGGTAACTGTAATATATATTTATACATAATGATTACTGTAAGAAATAATTTTTTATATCTCTGAAGCCAATAAAAACCATTTAAAGTGCTTTCTAAAATTTCATTATTTTGCCAAAAAATAAATCATACGTTCGTCTCTACCCCATGATGAGAAACTCTAATAATAATTCCAGTTAGTCATTCAACAGTGAAGCCGTTTATTGGAACTTTTTGCAACGGTTTCATTTACCAGTTCCGATAATAAAAATACGATTTCCATTATGCAATTATTGGCAGGGTTGTTTCCAGTGTTTCGGCAATTCTAAATTAATTATGCGTGAACAGTGAATAAGCTTCATTTGGAAATGCAATTGATTTTATCCTACTACTATTACTTCTTGAACAAATCATTATCACATACCTACGTTCTGCAGGGCATAAATTAACATCGTTACTTGATTCACTTTTCCTCCTTATCTACAAGTAGACATAATTGCAAAGAGAATTTACCTTTTTTCATTATTTCAGGTTTTAGCTTTCTCCTTGACAGGTCGTCTCTAATACCACGAAGTGGTTAATATTTATTTTTAGGCCTTTATAATACAACTCTTTGACAAAAGATTCGCGGTACCAAGAAGGAAAAATGCAATTAACACGAAATTTTGGTAATTGAATGAAAACGTATAAGAAGATATCAGGTCCAGGGAAAGTTTTTTCGTTTTTGCAAATATTACAATTGGCGCTCAATTTGCTCACTTTGGTGTTCTCCTTTGGCTGCTGAATGATGACAGCAAAGCTGTCGAAAAGCGCTTCCAGGTCGTATCTTTTTTATTCTTATTTTGTTGTGGTGCAAAAGTTTCTTTATTTTATATCTCTAACAAGTTTTACAGTTGAAAAACACACCCAGTTTATGTTTTAGCTCTTCTTCTGTCTTGAAGCACTTGTTTCTCAAATGGTTATCGAGAGATCGGAAAAGGTGATGATAATCTGTTGGAGAGATATCCGGAGAATACTGTGTATGAGGTAACACTTCCCAGGCAAGTTAGTTTATTGCCTGACGGGACAGCTTTGCCGTTTGCGGACGTGCGTTGTCATGAAGAAAAACAATAACATTACGGTTCGCAAGAGCTGGCTGTTTTTGCTTGATTTTTTCAAGCGTACGTTGAAGCTGACCAACATACACGTCTGCTGTGATAGTTTGTCCTGGATTTTGGAGCTCATAATGGACTACATCAGCTGTTGTCCACCAAACACTACAGAGAATCTTCAAGACGCTCATCACCAGTTCTAAATTTTTGAACCAATTCTGTGCCGTCCGATCGGTGACAGAATTATCACCGAATACTGTAGAAAAGTTACGAGCAGCCTCCGCTGCTTTATGGCCAAGTTTAAATTCATACAACTGGCAGGCTCGAATCTTCAAGTTTTATTAGACAGAAAGCATTACAAACAATAATACAGTCCTAATGGCATTTCACTATTTTGGCTTGGATAAAAATGTTACCCGACGCGTCGCGACGTGGCACGGGGTCATAAAGTTGGCGGATAGTGTTCTGAGGTAGGTTGTCAGTGACCTCCAAATGGCGGGCTAATTCTTAGACATTCTCTGTTGATCGCAGACAACGCCCCATCACAGCAAAAATTACTTTCTGTTTGAATCACACAGAAGCAACAGAATTATGTAAACAATTTTTGATGTTTACATAAATATTAGGTCAGACGAAAGTTTGGCATTAGTAACGTTATCAGCTTTCTCTAAATCAAATGTTTCTCATGATAATGGTAATGATCCAAGATAATCAACATGATGTCTTAGCAGTTATTTTGGAGATTTTTTTGCATTCCAAAAATAATAGTTCGTGGAAATGAACAATGCAGACCACGTTTTTCTTAATTCGTGTGAAATTAGCACTAGTGAGGGTTAAAATCTTACCTGAAGAATGATCTGATTATATGAATCTGATTATAGTAGCAGTAAAATAAACTGAAATTATTTAGTCAATTTTACTTATTCTATTAACGATAGTTATTTAAGAACATAAAATTAAACTTTTACGAAATTTTTTCAACGTATGATTGGCCACACCTGTAGACTCAATGTTAAATGACACACCTTAAAACGAAATTCCATACTATGAAATTCTCTTTATAACAAAAGCATTTTAGTTTCACTTCCTATTTTCTAACACCTTCATATAGCGAACTGCTGTTGATAGTTTTAATGTACAGTCGGGTGCAAAAAGGTTTTTACCTGCTCCGTAGGAACTGAGCTTACCGAAGTTAATCGGTTGCAAAATCAGGTACTTTTATTGAGAGTCAAGGCAGATTAGACTGGACCTGTCCCTTCTGCATCAAAATAGGGTAGCAGGTATACGCTTGGGATGTGCTATTCACGTGCTCAACTATGACTTAAGTCCAAACCTTTTTGCACCCGACTGTACGTACGGTACTCTATAGCTTTACGTGTATTTTCGATTTTTGTGTACCATTTCAAAAAGTCTCGTTTTTGTATGTGAATTTGGCGCGATTATACATGCCGCTTTCCAAATGTGATTATGACAAGTCAGATGTAACCAAGTTACGCGAATGTAATCCCCTTCATCTATTCCTCAAGTACTTATAGTTATTCTTAGTTTTTATTAAATCATCCTACACTATTATTAATGTTCATTTACGAAACAAAATATTCTAGTTTTGTTTATGTTGAGCGCGATCATCCCTTTCATCCACCCTGTACAATCACAAAAGTAACAAGAATGATTTTACCGATAAAGTGGATAAATGGAGCACTTTTTCGTGCTATAGCAGCGAGACATCATACATGGTTACACAGAATTATGCTATATTTTAAAACACTTTAGAAAATATATATAAATATGAAATCTGAATTGTAAATTACTATTTAAACTATCGTAAAAAGAGAATTTAAACGAATAAATTTGAAGAACTGGAAGGTTAAATGGAGAGTGACGTTATTCTTTATATATTTGAACAAATAAAAATTAAGTAGCGGAAGAATGGAGCTACTTAATGTTTTCACAATGACCGTCTGTCTGTCCGTTCGTCCGTCCCCTTCATAATTTCCGCATATTTTGAGGTAGAAGGTTGAAATTCGGAATGTAGCTTACTATGGGCATGTGCACCTTCACTATTTAGTTTGGTTTTGATTGGCCCACTGGGGTCGGAGTTTCGGGGGCGGAAATTAGAGGGGACCAAAAGGTCTACGCGTATTTATGCATATAAAAGAGTGAAATTCGGTATGCAGATTCCTCTAAGCAAGATCAACATTACAATGAAGTTTGGGCCAAATTGTCCCAATGGGGTCGGAATTGTGGGGGTGGCAGTTACTGGGTCTTTAGAACTATGGCAATATATGGCATGTCCTACATCATTTGATCGGAAATGATGAGAAACGAAAGAAGATAGAGCTCTTTTACACTTTCTAAATACTACGTTCGAGAAAAACAATTTTTCGATTTAAAAAATTGGGGGGGGGGGGTAAAAAGTGAGAAAAAAGGGTAATAATAGATGATCTCAGGGCATCCGGTACTTTCCTATACCTTCCTCGGGAGGCTGAATTTCTTGTTTAATTTATAAGCATTCCTAGATAATGTTAAACGAAGTAAGCCTCCATTGCTGAAGCGTTCTGTGTAAGCGCCTATTATTTCCTCATATTTTATTACTAATGCGTTTCTACGTTATTATCCACTGTTGAAGCGAGCGATTAGCTACTAGCAATTAGCAATGTCTAACAGTAATTAGTTGTGGATAATATTAGGCCTAATAGCAATATGCTATTGATACCTGTAAGCTATGGATAACAATAAGTCTAATAACTCGAGGAGTTGGTTGATATATTACACGCCATATCTTAGCATTGAAAATTACCAAAGGTAACATGATACCGCCATCCGTAGGTTTGTTTGGTATTAGCGTCCTTTTCAACTGATATGGTCATTTCAGGACGGCGTTATAAGGGCCGCAAATTTTGCCTCGCAAGGATTCTTTAACGTGCAGCCGGCAAACGACTACATGGGAGCAACGGCTTTACTTTTCTTCCGAAGGAAGTGCGTGATCTCAGGATTTTCCTCCTGAAAATATCCTCATCGTCCTCGGCCGGGGTTGAACCCGCGTCCTCGGGCATCAGATGCGATCACGCAACCACTGAGCCACCGAGGCCGATCCGCCATCCGTAAAAAGACCAAGACGAAAAATAGGGTGATCCAACGGTTGATGGGCCTATGGAGGATATCATCATCATCAACATGATACCATTAGAATACGTACTTGTAAACCAATTTCGACCAAGATTAATTACTGGTTATATTCATTCATGACACATCATTACGAATTGTTTGATAGTATACACGCCATATTATAGAATTGAAAGTTTCCAATGGTACCATACAGCATCATTGGAACACGTACCACTAGACCAGTTTCTACTACCACCAGTTACTCTTATATCACTTGTTCATGATACGTCGTTACGAGTTGTTTGATATACAGAGTGACAATTATTGAGCTATATTAAATAAAACATCAAATTTTCAAAAATTACTGAGTTCAAAAATTTTATTCAAATGTTAAAAGTAACTACAGATATTCGGAGTTAGTTTCTGAGATATTCGATCAATGATTATAATGTGGCGCAGACGAAGAGCAAAATTCTGCAAAATTCGCTGAAGTGTCGAATATAGCCCTTGACGATAGATATACGCTCAGAAACGCTGTATTTCGACAAATAAACAACAACAATACGAGTGTGCGTGTTCAAAAAATCCCAACATGCCCTGCATTCAACTGCTAAGTTTTAACTGAATCTCGGCAATTGTTCAAAAGTTATCAAGTTTTTTTTCATATAGCTCCATAATTGTCACCCTGTATTAACATGCCATATCTTGTCATTGAAAATTTTTAAGCGGGTATCATAATAGTACTATTAGAGCACGTGCTATTGTACCTATTCCTGCTATCTCATCTTCGAACTTGTTCCTGTTCTGTCCCATATTTATGGATTGGTGAAAACAGAATGTTGATAAGTTAATTCGTTTTCAAGTTATCGTATTAAATAATAAGCTCCCTACGAAAAAGAAATCCTGTTGTTTTAGGCGCTGATCTCCCCTTTCTATAATCGTCCATCACGTGCATGCGCAGCATCTCAACAATGTTTAGAGCACGCGTTTCCCCAATGCAAGGATGATTCGTCGCTTCCAGCGATTCACTATACGCACTCTCCCAATTGCAACGCAATGCATTGTTTGAATTGTGTTTACAGACAGACGGACATCTGGACAAACCGATCACGAAACCACTTTTCGATTAAAATGTGCTAAAAACTGAAAAATGTCAAAAGAATTGATGATGTGTTTTCATATTTTGTAAATATTCACAACTTATTATGTGCATTCCATCAACCTAAAATAACCGATTCTTTTTTAATTACTAATGTTTTTTCACCTCCTTATTTCAAATTCTCTTTGTAAGGAACTGAATTCTTGGTCCATTCGAGTTCGCTATAAGGAAAGTTGGAATTTTTCAAAATGTTACAATAGCCGTATTTAAAAAAAAACAAACAAAAAGGTTTCATGATATTCTTTCAACGCCTTTTGCTTGTGGATCAACGAGGGCCATATTTTGTTTTCAAAAATTCTAACATTTGCGGGTGTTAAAATGCTGGTGCATTTCTCTGTGTTATTTAAAAAAACATGTAGACTACTTTAAAGTCTTTAGCACATGTAGTCTTCTCATTTATATTTCGATTTCAATACATTATCTTAAACTTGCCTTATTATTTTATTAGAGAATTTCATTTTCAAACAAAATACTATATTGCCTTAAAAAAATCCACAAGAAATACTTTTAATTTAATGCTTTTACGTTTGCTTAATTTATTTTCCAATATAAACCTCATACCTTTTTTTGAAGATGTCTCCACCAAACCTCATGTTTCTTGAGAGAGAGAAAAAAATAAAACAAAAAAATAGTTGCAAGATGTTAAAAGTTAAGAGATTTTTTATTAGGACATAATTTGTCATCTGGTTGAAGATTAATTAAGAAAGACTAATTAAATAGATGTTCCTACGTTTCATAAAGAAAAAATAATTGCAGAAAGAAAGACCTGCTTTTTGCAAAAACGTTTTTCTACTTATTTTAATTAAAAATATTAATACGTCAAAAGAAAATGTTAGGAGAAAACTTTACGAGAACAAAAAATTAATAAATTACTTAATAAAAGGAGGAAATAAATGTACTTCGAAATGTAAATAATTTGTGTTGTTTTTTAAGATTTCTAATTATTTGTTTCAGAATAAAACATTTTTTTAAAATTTTATTCTAATTAATAAATCATTTTATTAGGCTTATACATTTGAAGCAAAAGCATCAAAACTATTAATATCGTTAAAAACTTACGTTTATTAGACAGTAATATGAATAATGAAAAATATCAAGAAGCGAATTAGATTAATAAAACTAGAAAAAAGTTTATTTCCAAGCATTATTTCTATGCATATACTGTAGATTAATGTTGCTGTAAGATTTTTTTTATTATTTATTTATTATTTATGGTCAACTTTGATTTTGCCAAAATGCAACATGACGAGAATGCAGAATTTGAAGAGCTCAAAGCTATTTTCAAAACGCTTTCCCATAGATTATATTTATTATGTCCTGGGGAAAAAGTTGGAAAACAGAGTGCGAGGCTCCGCCTTCTTTCGCAGAGGACAAATGAGTCTGCCTGGCCTGTGAGAAGCTATTATCGGCTCTTTGTGCACCTACACCCCTCATCTGTTGGGATTTCACCGAGCAGTGAATTTAATTTTTGCCAATGATTTCAAGCAGCAACAAGTAGCAATTACAATTATGAATAATTTCTGGGTGGAACTGTTGTCGGAATGCAAATGACTCGGATAGCCCCATTAATAACGGGCGCCCATTGCTCGCAGCAACATCATGAATAATAAGGATTTTTATGCAATAGGAAAAAGGGAGATTCATTTATTCATTAAATTTTAAAATTTGCTTTTATGGTAGTCCATTTAGATATAGTAAGTACTGGCACCGATTAAATGTTTGGATTTATTGTTCTACAAAGACAATCAAGACCACAATTTTTCTCTTTGTCAAATTGCCTGCATACTGTTTTAGAATTCGCATTTCTATGGAGAGAAAGAGTTCAATAAAGCCTCACTTAAACTGTAAAACATAGTCTAATAATGATATTATAAGATGTCACTAAACCTATTTAATACAAATCAAATGTCTCCAAGTTTGGAAATTTTAAAAAAAGTTAAAATTAATAGTCAGCGAGAAGTTTATAAATTTGATCTTCACCTTCGGAAAATATAATCATTTATTACTAAATCATCTCACATAGGCTATTATCATTTTTGATTACCCTATGTTACCTCTGAAAATCTTGCTGATCTTTAATACATGGTGTTACGATTAAACTAACAGTACTCAGACCCATCTGTAGCTTTAATGGCACTAAATTTCATAGAGGGACTATGATAGCATGGGAAGAAATTGCAGTTCCAACCGTGGCCGAAAGTGGAAAAGGTGGCATTGATTTAGTATGCGTAGCTGAGAATTTGCATAAAACGCAGATAAAAATGCATAATGCAAATTCTCGACTACGTAGGCAATAACAGCACCAATAATTCGGGATATAAAGACATAGGGAAAGTTCCGAAAGGCATTCCGAAGACCAGCTCAGCTCAACATATGATACACCTTTGATTTGACGCTTCTTGACAGGATGGCGGTCAATGATGCTTGGACATGGAGAATTCTGTGGAGAGATCCATTTTCAGATGAATGGAACTTTTAGCACCCACGACTGCCTAATTTTGGCATCCCAACAATTCTATGCAGTTCAGGAAATCCCGTTGCATTCACCAACTCACTGTTTTATGTTGCTTCACAGCAGAATTCATTGTGGGACCATTCTTTTTTGAGAATATTGCTCCTACAGGACCAGTAATCCGTATCCCGCTACCGCGCAGAGGTATCGCTATATGTTCACTGTGTCGTTCCACAATTTCAGCAAAGACAATGTCTGGATCAGATAATCTGTTGCGATGTCACTTCCTCGATGAAAGAGTCATAAGTCGAAGTTTGCCCATTCCCCAAATCTAACTCCATGTGATTTTTGGCTGTGGGGTTATTTGAACTTTATCTTGGTGGGATCCTGAACATGACTACCTTAAAGGACTGTGATCAACATTCTTTGTGACATGTTACGTTTAGCCGTAGCGAATGTTGTGCAGAGGATGTAATATTTGATCCACAAGAATGGCGATCACATTATAGTCGATGTCCTCGAAGTCGAGGTCATATGATGAATAAAATGTGATGTTTCACTTCAATTTCGTCTTTGTTATTTATTTGTCTGTTTTCGTAACTCTTTTTTAACACTGCACAGAGCTACCTTCCCCCCTTCAAATATATTTTAATCAGTGATACACTACACTTTAACTTATTATTCACATCACTTACTTGCACAAATTCTTATTTGTTACTATACAACTTTTATCAAAACCAAACATCGTTACACCAAAAAATTTACCTCTCATCGGGGACATTTGGAACGACAAATTTTTTTGCGGAATCCTTTTTCCCAAGAGGTCATTAGTCCTCCTACCGACTTGATGCCATTCCGCCTGTGAGATCGAGCTGCAGATGGCTCTGAGTGCTGTCAGTTTAATTACAAACGCCCTCTACAATGATCTCTGTTGAGATGAATATCATCAATGTTGTTTGGACTGACTTGGTCTTAGACTGTGATTTATTACTTCAGAAATATGAAATTATACCCGTTTGTTCAATTTTTTGTTTAGTAGATACGTTAGTTATATTAGAAAGTGTATCTAACCTTCCTATAGGAGAAATAATGCCTCTTTTACGCTGTCCGTAGAGGAGTGGTAGTTTCATAAAAACTGTCGTCCGGTTTTCATCAATGATTTGCGAGTTATGCATCAGATATTATGACAGCTGAAGGTTCCTCGTTCGAATCCAAGCTGTGGAATTTTTTTTCTATTTCCATTAACAATTTAAAGGCATCTGAGGTGTGGCTTAAGATAAAATCCTTATCGACCATTCTTGAGTTATTCTTTATTAATTTATATTTGCAAACATAACAGCTCTCTTGTATCGTATCTGCGCACACATTTTTACATACTGTACCACTCCCCCGTAAAGTATTAAAATTGTCAATATTTCAAAATTATATAGGTTGAAATAATTATAAGCAAGCGATGTTTAAGTTTCCATTAATTCTACTTCACCATTATGCTAAGCTTGTATTGCAATACTGGAAACCGCTGTCAAGGGACTATGGTGATAACTTAAATTTATGTCGGAGAAGCGCTAATTATATTCGCTGTAAATTCAGACAAATCCAAATCTCTATGTCTAAGCTCTCTTATGTGGAGAAATTAATATTAACATCTTGATATGGAGCGCTTTAAAATATGTTCACAAGACTACAAAAACAACAACCCTGGATCAAGATTGAGGTTGCACGATGCAGAGTGAATGTTTCATGGCGATCGTGAACCACCGCGTCGGACCGCAAGATGAAGATAAGATTAGACGTAGCATAATTGCTGCAGGGCAATTGTTTTAAAGGTATCAATGGGAGCATAGAACAAACTCCGTTACTATCTGGAAATGAGTCTTTGCAACTTCAGTTTGTTCCCGGAATGAAAGAACCCCTCAGAGGCCAAAGGTTTTGTGACATGAAGGGGGTTCTTCGAGGAATAGGTCTCTCCATCATTCCGTTGATAGAATCCAGTGACTCCCAAATTTTTGGAAGCGCATACAAAACGCATTGACGGGAGATAATTGTACAGATCTGGCAAATAAATTTTCATTTTTTTAAACATGTTGTATCATATACATTTAATGCGAAAAAGAAGCATGGAAAATATCGATTAATAAAATAAAAGTAAATTTGACTGGAAATAGCAATATGGTAAGAATTTACGCATTTGTATTCGTTACTCTTCCCACAACGATGACATTGAACTTTACGATAATAACAGCTAGACGATGAACAGAACCAATATGAGCAGTGGAATTCAGGAAATCTGTTCTGTGTTGAGCAATACTCATCGCTATTAACGAACATATTCAAACACTGAATCGCTTGAACACATTAATGATAGACGAATAAACTTGGTTTCAAAATCAAAAAGAGAACAGGCTCTGCAGATCTTGTTTTTGCGTGATTTCTATATTTTTCTTTTAATTCGCTTTCAAATTATCTTTTATTTCCCTCCTCACCTAAATTTATTTCATAGAGAATAAATGCCCTTTCTTTGACCCCCAAACAAAAAAATATTACTTCAAGCAGAACTTTAAAATTCTTTCTCCAACACAAAATTCCAGACATTGTTTGCCTTTCTGCTTGTTTGATCTTATGCCATAGTGACATTAAATAATACGTCATTCTGCTTCTCTGAAATCGAGTCTGTGTTTAAAAAAATAAGACAAATATGGTGAATTGCGTGTTTTCAAAACAAACTGTAGAAGGAAACTTCTTAATTACTAAGCCGAGGGATGCAGTTAAATCTCTTTTGTCCTACACAAAGGTTTTCAAGAATTACAACTCAGTAACATTATAAAAATGCTTTTCTGGGAAGAATCCAATCGCATAACAAATTTTACTAATACGATGAAAAAATTTCCACTCTAGCTAAAACTTCAAACAAAGAAATTGGAAAGCATATTGCTTCTTATATGATAGAGAAAGAAAAAGTTTTTTTCCTGTAGTTAATCTTATGTTGTTATGATATTGTTTCATAATAATAGACGAAAAGGTAGTATCGTGGCCCCCTGCTGATATATTGGCCCTCCAGCTCAATAAATCAACTATTAATGTCATCTAGGAAGTGGGAAGAATGCGCGATAATGACCAAAGTTTTCCCTGTTGAATATTTTTTTGTTTTAATTATTGTAGATACATATAAAAGAGTTTGTGGTTGTAATATACGAGATGCATCCAGAAAGTAATATTCTATTTGGTAGTAGACAAAAAAATAACTTGGAATGGCGGAATGGAACATTCGCACAGGCCTACCACGAATTGATGATACGGAGGAAGCTGTTCATGACGTTTTTTTTGTGTTTGGGTTGCTAAAATGAATGCTTTTGAAAATTACTTCATTTAAAAGAAAAAAAAATTCTCTATAAACGCTTAGCCCATTAACATAAAAAATACATCAATGCATAGTGAAAGAACCCCTCTAAGATTGAAACAGATTTAATAGCTGCACAAAATTGGTCACATACGTACAGGGTGTTGCAGACAACTACATGACAGTATAAGGGGAAGCCTAGCCGCTCGATTTCAGGGGTCGGCTCAGTCGATTGGCAGAATAGAGGGAGATGAAGGTGGTCTGCTACAGCCAGCAGTTTCCACAGTCGGGGAGGGGGAGGTGAACGTTTTTGATAAAATTACCCAATCATCATTTGATGTCGAGCCGGCCCCTGCAATCGAGCGGGTAGGCTTCCCGTTATACTGCCCTGTAGTTATCTGCAACACCCTATACATACGTACATACAGACGGATATTATTTTTTCTTCAAAATTTCAACATATCTTCTCGAATCATGAGTTTATAAGTCGACTTCAACAAAAAAAAAATTTTGAGTTTCTTAAACGAGCACATAGGCCTTCACTCTTAAAGAGTGGTAGGCCAACAAGTATACACTCAGAAAAACATTCATTATAAAAAATCTCTATACCCTGAACTATTTTCTATATAGCTCCCACATTTTGAAGGCGTTTATCATAGCGGAACACGAGCTTCCGCATCTTTCTTCATAAAAAGTTTCTACCTGAGATGTCAATAAGATAGTGACAGCTTCTTTTAGCCCGTCATCGATGTTGAACTTCTGACCGCTTTTACTCAGCGTCTTTCATCTCATTTTGCACCTGAAGTCGTTACTTAGTTGATAAATTCTTTGCATTGTTGTTTATCAAATCCAGTGCTTTTTTATAATTCTGCCTCCAGGGCCGTGTTACTATATAGGGTTTGTAATCATCATTTTCTTTTCATCATTTTATTTGGTGGTGAATGCGGTTGTAGCCGTAACCGAGGTCGTGCTGTTCATGGTAGAGGCAGTGTACGAGGGAGAAGCAGTCGTACCAGAAGCAGGGAATACCGACATTTCAATACAAGACAATTCGCGACAAACACATCCCGTTCCGAAGAATTTGCGAGATTCCCAGCTTAAAATTAAAAGAATGTACCGCAAATTTAATCATAATTTTATGCAGAAACCTTGCATATTTTGACATCAAAAATGTCGTTAATTGCTTTAAGCGCATGCGTAATGATAGGATAAAAACTGTCTTCACGTACATTCGCAAAAACTGGCTTCCGTGCAACATTCTCTTCTTTTGAGCTGCTCTAATATTCTATTGTTTCTCCGACGAGTTTTTATTTATTTATTTATTTTTTATTAAAGAGATGGAAATGAATAAAAAGATGGGTTTTTACTGTCAAATTTTGAAGAGATTCATCTAGTGTTTATTTAACTTCAGTGAAATTGGTCTAAGTTTCATTGCTAGGTTAATAACTAATTTCAATGTTTTGACTATCGAATGTGATGATTTTTATTCTTCTTTCTTCTTGAGTTTAGTAAAACTATTTTTCTATACATTTCTCCTTAGCAAAAAACTTAAGATTATTCAAAAATTTTGAGCATTTTATGGTACTTCATGCCAACAAAATACCGCATTCTTTTCGCTTTAGTACCTGATTTTAAGATAGCTTAAAACTTTTATTTTAAAAAAAACTAAAAAATGAGGGAGGAAGGGCACACTATTACCTTTTACTCTAATAATTATAATACTTATTATAATACGATGTTCAGAGTGTGCTTCCCCTTCCCCTGCCCAACGGTGTGCTTCACTGCAATTCAAATGTGTTAGAAACCTCAGCCAACCTGGCCAGCTCAACCTGACCTCGAGTGACTCTTGCTCGACCTTTTTCTCAAAATCTTTCAAGGGGTAGGGTGTGATTAAATATTGTTTTCAGACTAATATGGTGTTGCTCTACAGGGTAGCAATTGGAAATTTTTCTCTATCTTTAATAGCTTTCGACTTAGCAAATGGATGACCTTAAATTTGGGGGTCAAGGTCAAATTTGAGTGCGGAAATGAATTCCCCTAAAAACCACACTCATCAGATCTCGCCTACCTGGCGATTTTGAGATATCTGCCATGTTACCAGACTTTTTGGACACCCTGTATAAAAGTTAGTTTGGTTCATTGTTAAAGTTTCCTGTTAATGTCGTGTGCATCCGCCAAGCACTAGCGACGTGAAAGCCCAAACAAGATGGAGGCTCTTATTGTCGTCCAGTGCTTTAGAGCGGCGGAGTGTTTTGAGTTTTCTTTTTGCAAAAGGACTGAAACTAGTCGATATCCATAAGGAAATTGTGTCGGTGTACGGAGGTGATATCGTGCAGCTCCGAACATTGGCAGTTTGGAAACACACCTCATCTCCCACAACGAAAAAGTTCAAAACTGTGCCATCAGCCGGTAAGGTCATGTTGACATGTTTTTGGGATTGCCGTGATCTGATAACGCTTGAGTTTCTTCCATCGCATACAACTGTCAATTCCAAACGCTACAGAGGCACATTGAGGAATCCTCGAGTGACCATACGCAGGAAAAGACTTGACTTGACAATGGAGGACATCAGTCGACAACGCACGTCCCCATGCAGCGAAACGGGTCACTGACCTGTTGCAGCGATGGAACTGGGAAACACTGCTTCATTCTCCATACAGCCCGGTCCTCCCTCCCAGTGACTAGCATATCTTCGGACCGGAGTGGTTCCACACTCAAGCGGGCGACTTTTATCGACAGGGCGTGGAAAAACTTGTCCACCGCTCGGATCGTTGCCTCAGTCGGCTTGGAGATTATGTGGAAAATAAAAGTTGAATTGTTCTTTCGAATGTACATGTGTTTATTTTTTTCCCGGTCCGATTTTAGAGGAAAAAAAAACGCGACATAACTTTTTGATCATCCCTCGTAAATTAAAATGGGCTACCTATACCTCTCAAAGTGTAATTTAAATATATCACGTGAATAAGAAGCACATGATTAATAGCGATAGTTCTATTGAATATTCAGTGTAATTTAAATTTAAACGTGTCAAATGACAGTTATCTTTAATATATTTTTCAGTTTTCCAGTTTTCTCTATATTAGTATTTTTATCTTGAATCATTACAAATTTTCCTTATCTCCATTGCTAACCATTAAATTATTTTCAGTCAAAAACTCTTGATTTTGCGGATATCTGAACAATTTTTAATTTCAATCTGTAAAAAAATAATGAAATAATTCGTGACCGTCTGCTTTTCAGGCTTTGTCTTTCGTTGCAAATGAATAAATTGATCCTAATGAGGACATTGAGCATAGATGACAATGAGCGAAAAATATTTAGATACCACTTATAAATTGGAATTTTAATAGTAGGGATATAAAAGTTACAACGTTGGAAAGAGGAAACCGCAGATACCTAGTTTCTAAATTTCTGAAATTAGCGCTGTTCAGTTTGAAACTAATAATTATTTGCAAATATTGACCTTAAAAATGAGAGAACAAGCGTTTTGCATTGAAAACGCTTTGTAAAGGAAGGAAGCCGTGCTTCTATTGATTATTTTTAGACCTTATTTAATTTATAAATATCTTCATGCATATTAATGATATAAGTCAAAATAAAATTCAAGTCCCCAACTGAATGAAACGATTTAGTGGGGATAAAAAAAACATATTCTGAAACACATTCTGAAAATAAGTCCGAGTTATTCGATGGATGTGCCATTCAAGCAGACGTAGAACAGACATGGAATGCTTATAATGCATTCCACACTCGTGATAGATTCAAGTGCTCGCATATTTTTTAACCCTTTCGTTCCAAATGAGCGTCATTTGTGGCTAGCCGCACCGAATTCAGCGGCTCCCTTCGCGTAGCATTTGCATGTGGCCAACCAGATATCAAAACAGGCAGTCTCATCCCACGTGCTTTTTCAACATCTACTATTACTCTTCACGAGCTTCGCATTAATTAGCAGAGAAGTAAACGCAGGCGGGTGTATGGTTCGCAAGTTCGTCGTCGTCTGCCGAGCTAAAATACAACGAGCGCCAGCGTTTTCATAAAACTTCCCCGTTCCTTGAGGCTCTGTTGGTTTCTCCGTTTGCCTCAGCCCCTGAGATTATGAAGGAAAATTTCATTTTATGGAGGCATTAGGACGGTGGAACAAGGCAAGTAACAACTGGATACAAACCGTCTTCTAAGTCACCAAAACTCTGCTCGTAACGAATGGGAGCTTTGCCGGCGTAACTTTAATGGCCCTCCTTCAACTTCCTCCTCGATATTGGTGTTATTTTGTTTCTCACAAGGGTTAGTAACAATTGTCACTTTAACCAGTGCGATTGTTCCAGAGGAAACCTTTGTGGAGAAAACTGGAGAGCGGGGTAGGGTGGGGAGAGGGTGAGAAGCAGAAAAGCAAATATTTACAGAATTATTCATAGAGTTATTTTTAGGGGTGCGTTTTAGCAAATTTATTCCCAATGGAAAACTGGCGCGTCAACTTTGACCTGCAGCAATACGCCACCATAAAACGAAATTCTCGACATAATACTCCATTTCCTAGATGAGTTCATCCTTGTCAGTTCGATGGCAGATTTCGAGGCTGTTAAATTTCATAATCAAATTACTCTCGCGTAAGTACTTTCCAGAGGCTCTTTTGCTTAAAAGCTTACGCCATTGTGGCCACGTGAAATATTTAAAGACTCAGTTTCCAATTAGCATTGCTGTAATCGTCCTTTTCTCGTTCGCATTCGTAACATAAATAGATTCGCGTTCGCTTCAACGACGAGAGGCAGAAACACTTTCAACTCCAACAGACAAAAGGTCTCGGCAAATGTGACTTTTGCGTTTGTAAAGCACATTATATTTAAGAGTGACAAGATAATTAAAATTTCATTTCCTACAAGAGAACTGTTTGAATTTCTTTTACATTCGGTCAATTGTAACGGCGTCGCTTGCTTAGGTAACGTCCCCGTTTGTTTTTTTTATTGTCTGATATGACGTCGTTTCTTTATTCTCCAATGTGCTGTTTCGTTGAAAAATCGTATTACGGCATATCTGGTTTTTGTTTTTCCTCATTCAAAAATTTCACATTCTCAGACGTCAGGCCATGCCCTTTAAAGGTATGACATACTAAGAAATGATATTATGAAGGAGGAAGGGTTTTTAATGCATATATATTCTTTTTCTAAACTATTCCATAACTTGGATCAAAAATTAAATCTAATTTATACATATAAACCCCAATGTTTGTATCTGTCTAAGAGTGTTTGTCCGGTTTTAAAATGCAACTTGGAAATAAGTTATAAGGTTGAAATTAACACACACTTGTGTAATTCTACCACAATGATGGAAAAAAAAACCCAAAACCGGAGATAAGTCTCTCAAAAACATAGAAATTAATAATTGCTTTTGAAATACATTTGGTTTATGTTTGTTTGTTTCATGTGCGAACTATCAGCCAGTAATGTTTACGTCAACAAGCGGTTAGTCGTGTTTGTATGATGAAATTAACGCTTACCGTAGCCGACGAAAAGGATAGCCCCTGCACTGAAAAGTCACCTGACGGCTACGATGCTTGCCTTCATGATTCACGTTTCAAAGGGAATAATTATAAAAGAATAAATAAATAAATAAAAACATCATTATCATTTCTTTTTTATTTAAATCTTTGAAGGGATATAATAAATCATTCTAAACCAAATAAGATAATACAACTTCTAGGGCGTGCAGCTACTCAGGCTTTTGCTGAAAAGATGAAGTTACTTTCCCTAATGAGCCAATAACTGGAGAAAGATCATGCTTCTAATGCAGTAACTTCCTTAATGGGTAATGTTTAACTAAACATAATAGAAAATTATAAGATCACAACTGATTGTGTGAGATGGCAATCCTTGCTGCTAAAACTGATACTGTCAATATGAACAACAACATTCAGGACATGATTCCATGCTCTGTGACTGAACCAACTCTATTGAAACAGTTACATGTTGAAAAGGTATAATGACGGAGGGCTCTTAAACCAAAGCCTATGATCTCACGATGTCCTAAGGCCAGGACAAAAGATCTTGTCGTTCTTCTCCTTTTAGTTCCTTTTTATTTATTCTTATCGTTTTTCATTATTATATACACTCACTCACCAAAAGTCATGGCACACCCCTCCAATCAGGTTCCCTGTTGTCACGTGCTGTTTGAGAGTAATTAGAGTATTACGAAAACTGCCCAATTACTGCTAAATATACCCAGAGGAATCAGCCGCGTCAGGGAGGAAAGGAGGGATAAACAAGAATTTAAAATTCAACAACTTTAATACACTTGAAAAGTATATTAAGTATCGGATACAATTACAGTCTCTACTTGGACTGTTGATGACCCTAATGGGTTAATTATATAATTACTTGCATTTACAGTTCAATAAATGTTTCCTTTTTTCTTTTTTCTTTAATCAATTGAATAGCTTATAGACGATGTGGGATGAGCGTCCACTGGTCAAACTGCTGGTCCAACCGGCGTTACTCGTGGGCATCCGATGATGCAGATAATGGAAGTTGAAATGTCGTGATGGCGACCATCACCCTGGGGAATGGCGAGAGGGGCCAACTCCCAATTATTGCAATATATCCTATGTCCACCACTTAATGTCTATTCCTAGCTATATTAAGTTCCTACCCCACGCTGGAGCTTCCCAAGCCAAGCGCGGCTCACCGCCCGAGAACTCGTTAAGCGAGCGCGCACCTGCAAAAGCTGGATAGTCTACGGAGGCTGGCGGGAATCCCTCTCGGAGATGATTATGGGGAATAGAAGTAGTGCTCAATGTCTCGGCTGGCGATACGTCGTCTTGGGACCTCGTCTCGTCCGAGCTTCTCTCCTCGTCGGAATGCAACGGAGTCGACGCCTCAGGTCCAGTACTGAAGTCGCACTTTCTCTTGATGAAGCCGACGTCAGCACGCTATCGTCCTCCAACGTGCTTACGCTTAGCAAGTTCAGCTTAATGAAGTCACTCTCGGTAGATGCCAACGTTCGCTGGCTGGGGCCTAAATTATCTCTCCCGGCCTCCAATTGCTCGCTGCCAATTAAAGTTCCTTTGTCAACTTTTACTACAGCACGCTTAAAAGTTCGGTCACTATAATTATGAACCAAGTTCAGTGGAGCATCTTTGTCACTTGCATAACGCGACCGCTCATTAGTAAAAAGTCTCTTCCCACCTGTGTACTCGCTCCGGCGATATCCCAGCGGAATTGACGGCGGCCTACCAGCGTCGAAGGCTGGGGACTTCATCGACTTTCGCTGCGTAGCCTTCTTACGGGCGTCGTACTTAAAGTCGGGCGTAGCGGCTTGAGACCTCTCCTTCTCCTTCCTCTCTTTCATTCCTTTTGTCTCACCAGCATGCACTTTTCGTTTCCTCGCTTCTTTCCGACCATTCCCTTTCGTTTCCAATTCCACTCTGTAATTTCTTTCTCTTTCGAAAATAACCGTTTTTCCCCCTCCTCTCTGATTGGTCTCTCTCCCTTCTGTCGTCACTCCCACGCGATGACGTGATTTCTCTCTCCTCCGGAATCTCCTATATCTGGAGGAGGCTGGAGCTGATCTCTCGCTCTTTTTTTGTTTACGTATTTCCATTTTCTCTTATTAATTTTTTCTAGCATATCGCCTGATTTCTTTTGAGAAATCTGGTGATATGACACCTGTCCTTATGAGACAGATTCCATTTTCGGAAATGCAGGTGCACAGGACTCCTTGATATCACACAATCATTGTAAGCAAAACTAGCTGCAGAAATGGCAGCCGCCGAGAGCTATCCGCATTTGAACGGGGGGTGATTGCTGGTGCCAGACGGATGGATGCCTCAATATCGAGGTATGCCATTTTCCCGCACAGCCGTTGCAAGGGTCTATCGAGAGTATACCCAACGAGGGGTTACAACCCGTGTCGGACAGTGGACGGGCCGCCCACGTCTCATTGATGCCAGAGATGTTCGCCGGGTCACCCGACTTGCAGCTGCTGACCGAAGGGCGACAGCGGGCCAAATCACCATGCGATACAACCAGGGACGTCCCACAACTATGTCCGTGACGAAAATTCGGCGAACCTTGGCAGTTACAGGCTTTGGGAGCAGGAGGCTACGACGCGGGCCACTCTTGACAACTGCACATCGTCGGCAACGCCTAGCCTGGGCCAACCAACATCGACATTGGACTGCTGAGGACTGGCGAAGGGTTGCCTGGTCCGACGAGTCACGGTTTCAGCTTGGACCCCGCTTGTAAGGTGAGGACCACTCAGGCAGGTGGAGGATCCATACTGCTCTGGGGTGTTTTCTCGTGGCATGCAATGGGTCCATTGGTACATCTGACATCCACTCTGCGTGCTACTTCCTACGTCAATCTGCTTGGGGACCACCTGCACCCCTTCATGAACTGTTTTTACCCCGCGGGCGACGGCATCTCCCAGCAAAATAATGCACGGCCCTTGTGGCAGGGCACTGGCTGGAGGAAAATGCTACCGATTTCACGATAATTATTTGGCCTCCATGTTCCCCAGATTGCAATCCCATTGAACATTTGTGGGACGTCATCGAACGATCTGTCAGATCGTCACCAACACAACTGGTAAATGCAGCATCGTTACGGAGTGCAGTGGCGACATGGCTTGCAGTGCCTGTGGATGTGTTCCAGGGACTGGTAGACTCTCTTCCACGACGGGTCGCCGCCGTTATCCGGGCCAGAGGGGGCCCAACACGTTATTAGGCAGGTGTGCCTTGACTTTTGGTGAGTGTGTGTAATGTACAGCAAATGAATATACCCACAATTATTATACAATTGATTCAAAAAACATCTGCATAATATCTCATCAGGCTTGCTTAACTCTCTAAATCCGTAATAAGAAGCATTTTTTAATATAGACAAAAGTAATTTAATACTCATAGTCTTTCTTT
The DNA here is from genome assembly GCA_023313115.1 of Rhysida immarginata. NCBI lineage: Eukaryota > Metazoa > Arthropoda > Chilopoda > Scolopendromorpha > Scolopendridae > Rhysida > Rhysida immarginata. Next base: position 2,565,194 of record JAHWFO010057283.1, on the reverse strand, counting down.
GATATTCTAAATAGTTAAGGATGCAATGTCGAATTTTCCTGACCAAACCCAATTGTACACAAAATTCTAGTCCAAGCATTTAAAGAATTCTTTCGTTATTTCAAAGTGATTATTTACTGTATTTATTCTAAGGATTTTTCATGTGTTCATACATATATACAAATTCGGATATTGCAAAATTTTATCAAACAAACCAGCCCATCCAATGCCGGGCATATCAGCTAGTTTCAAATAAATTAAAAATTTAATAAGAGTTAAATGATAAGTAATGAAATATTATATGAGTATAAATATGTATATTTTCCTAGTCGGAATATTATGAATATTATATTTTCTTAATTGTAAATAGACACCGTATGCAAATATTTAATGAATAAGTCTGTTATATAAAATTGATAATTATTTTAAATTTCAAACCTCTGCAAATTTAATTAAACACCGTTATTAAGTCCATGTCTGGGAAACTGAGTTATTTCAAATTACCTTAAACAAATTTCAAATTAATCAAGCAAATACTGCATTGAAATCGGAAAACGTTATTGAAAACTCCGTTGTCTTTTATTATTAATAATTTTATCGTACAATATAACTGGCATTCTATAGAATAAATTTATAAAATTTTAAGAGTGGAGAAACGGTATGAAGAATCTGCGATCTGGATTCGAACGAGGGGGGGCACCAACATCCGTCTTACAAATGAGTTCTGCCGAATCTTGTGCAGCTATGCTTTATTATTTATTCCCTATTCTTATTTTATTATGAGTTTTCTTATCACGACCATAATTTCTGATTTGTTCCCAGATCATTGTATATTCCCTTTTATTCTCCGCTCTTAAAATTGACCAAATGTAGCCTACTATCTCCTGTACTACATTACACTTTTTTCGAAAAAAAAAAAATCAGAATATGAATAAATTTCGTCTAAGGATTTTTGAATATTGATATATCTAAAAAATGATGAAATACAGATGACATGTAATGGAGACTATGAGAAAAACTTAATTATAACAAAAATAGAGCAAGAATGCTCTATTGCGGCAGGAGCCTAAATCTAACTCTTGCTGCAGTTTTTTGAAAAACTGTAAATACAAAAGGTTTCGGCAAAGGTGACTTTTGCGTTTGTAAAGCACATTATATTTATGTGACAAGATAATTAAAATTTCATTTTCTACAAGAGATCTTTGAATTTCTTTTACATAACTGGAAGGGAAAATCCATTAATTAATTGCTTATCCAAATTGCATCTTAAATTCAAGGTTAAGAAGTAATTCCAATAAGGGCTGATGTTTCTTTTTATTGTAATTATTCTCGTAAAAGCAACAGAATAATGCTTAGTTGGGTTTATTTTCTGTCTTGCTCAGAAAATGATAATTGGAATAGCTGGTTATAGAAATGTGGTGACGTAAAATTTGTACTTTTTTTCTTTAATTATTATCAGAGTTCTGGTTTCGTTTTGTGACTAGAAATGATGCTAATTTTGATTTGATTGACATAAAATACAATGCATATGCTTAGATTTCTTATACGATATATGAGAGAACTAATAACGATTTTTATGAGAGAACCAATAACTCGTGTTACCTAAAAGTTCTATAAATTCTATACATGTGCTGCTCCATATTTTAGCACACCTTGCCTAATAAGATTCGAAATGTCCCATCAATTTAAACGAAGTGGGGCTTTTTTCTTTTTTTTTATCATCTAATTGAGTGCTTTCTGTTTAACTTGATATAATATTTAATTATTTTTTATTTTATTCTTTTGATATTTTATTGCTGTTAATCTTGTTGTTGTTTTTTTATTAACAGGGACCGGAGATTTTTCATGTTAGGTTAGTTTTAAAATAATCAATAGAAGATTGATCTTCGGGGAATTTATTTCACGCCAGATTGGAGATATAGTAAATAGGGAATGAAACTGTGTATACGTCGATGATTTATCCTTCTATTTTTATTCTGCTGTTTCAATCATTTATTGCGTTATACAGCTATATTTTAGCATTTTTTAACCCATTTAACAGAATTAAGTGAAATGAAAATAAAATGACCCTGTTTTAAAATACTTGCCCCCATGTATATGCATAACAAATTTTTGCGTTTCCTTGTGTTAATTCGTTTACATATTCTATTCTTCATTCCATAAAGACTTGAAGGTAAGGAAGAAAACGCAATAATTCCGATGGAGTGATCGGTACGACTCTTGAGAATTAAGTCCTTCTAATATTCAAAATTTCATTATTAAGAAATTTAATTAAAGCTCATTGTCCTCAGCGGAAGGAGGAAACCGAACGGAGTGCTTGCATCAATCAATTCAATAATTCTTGGCTTCATTTGATGAACTCTTAGAAAAATATGTTGACAGGCGTTTCACTTGCGATTGAATCGTCCCTGGATGTTTCCTTTGATTAAAACTGAAAAGGATACGGAGAAAGGGAAGACGAGAAGAGGAAATAAAAAAAAAGGAAAGAACAACGTCTAAAAAAAATTACGAAATTAGAAGATGAGTTTCTCAGTTTTTAAAGCAAGAGAGATTCTATGTGAGTGATTTGAAATAGAAGATATATTTGAAATTATTCGTATTATCCAGACTACCAACCATAAAAAACTATAAGGGAAACAATGCATACAGTAGCATCATAAAGATTTTAAATACAACACGTTTCGAAAAACGGCAATCTCAAAGCATCGCTTTAAAATTTTTAAAATAAAACGCTAAAATTTTTAAAGATTGTAAAATTAGTACTGAGGCAACAGTATGGCATTTTCCATTATCGTTTAAATGCAACATTTTAAATTTGCCAATTTTACTTTGTGTCAATGTCTAACAATTGACATCAGAAATTTTAATGAAATTTGTAGCTTTTTTTTGATCGTGTAAGTTTCGCAACAGACTCTTCCTTCAACAGTAATAAACTTACTTATTTTTACCCAATTGTTTCCTATCTAAAAGCCAATCTAAAATTGCTAAGCAACTATTCACTAAGGAGAATCCTTGATGTAGCCATTTGTTCTTCAGTATTTATTAGATCAGGTTTTGTTTTCAATTTTGCTTTCCATAGTATTAATTTATTGTCCTTACTAGGAGGGGTGGTCATAAAGTCATTACAATCAACATGAAAGAACGATCGCATTTGAAAATGGTGACACTCGAGTGCTGGAGGATACAAAGCGGCGTTTGGTGCAGTCTCTGAATATGTCCGCTTAATTGAAGAGCAGGACTGAAAAACCGTTCTTAATTCTCACGAAACTATTGCCACAGCTAACGATCTGTATGAACCCGTAGTTCATTTAAGTTCTTCCCTAATATACGAGTTGCACAAAGTTAGAAAGTTATATTCTTTTATTTAATTACGTAAATGGTCTTTGCCTCTTCCCTGGAGTAAATCCAATGCATAACAAAACATAATATCTGCAATAGTATGATTTGCTATTAGAGGATAGTCAATCAGCAAAGAGTGGATCAAAATCGAAGTGCACGGAAAATCGTATCGAAACCACAACAATTCAATGAAGTTCCATTACGTAAGCTTAGAGATCAGCGATATTACCCCGTTAATTGCACGTTGTTGACAAGCTGTCCTGGAGTCCGTACAGGAACATTATGAACACATGAAATGGATTAATGTAATTTATGGTAAATCGAGTCGAACGCTTATTATGGGACGAGATCGACTTCAACGCAATGTCAATTAATATTCCGTCTACAAAAAATGCATGGATGAAGTAAACAGATTAATGAGGGTAGCTGCGTGGAATATTTTTGATGAACCACTTTACGCAATGAACACTCTTTCCTTTCCTACGTCGGTATATTTTCGGACTGTATCCTACTGGCACATGATATATTTCACCTTCGTAAAAAACGCTCCAAATCCTAATTTACGCGTTATTAAGGAACGGCTCGAGATTCGTGTTCTAAATTCTCTTATAAATGTTTGTAGAATACATCCCATCGGATACATTCTCTCGAACAAATACAATGCATCTGTCATACTAAGTTATATATGGGCTCATTCTAATCGAAATATACAAATTTATTTATTTATTTATTTGAGCGTCTAATGGGACATAGAAAAGAATAGAACATCAGCCAGTGTTTCAGAAACAGTTAAATTTTTGATTTTGACACTCAGTGACCTACACTGACTGCTCAAGTGAAAGTGGACATCTGTGGTATGGAACTCGTAGTGTTTACAGCGTGTCTAATAACTCGTAGTGTGGTCTTTTGCCCTAAGTTTAGCGTCCACACGCCCGTGGCCCATGGCGTGCTCTTCACCAGTTTTTGATAGCAAGCAACCAGTAATTTTGCTCACTCCACCTTCAAAGCCTGCACTTGTTGGACGCGCACGAATCCGACACTCCAATTCATCCTAAAGATGTTTAATAGGGTTAAAGGTCTGACTCTGGGCGGGCCAGTGATGTTCTTGAACTTTAATCTCCGGAAACCAGGCGCTGATAGCACGGGCCTTATGGCACGGCGCATTGTCATGCTGGAACACAAATGGCCTTTCACCGAACTGCTACCACAACTTAGAAATAATGGAATTGTCTAGAACGTCCAGATACTATGTGGATGCAATATTTCCCTCGATCACAACCAGCAGGTCAAGTCCAAACCAGGAGTGACACGATCACACCATCACAATGCCACCGCCAAACTTCACTGTTGGGATGACACACTTAGGTAGCAAGCATCTGTAGAAAAAACGAATTGCCAAAAGCTGTGGATAAAGTATTAAACGAGAGAAAACAAGAGAAACCACTAATCTACAAAAATACGTTTTCTTTCGTTTCTCTTGTTTTGTCTCGTTTAGCAAGCACCCCTGGCAAACGCCACACTTAGTTGCGCCCATCTGATCGATAGAATGTGAAGCGTGATTCGTCGCTCCACATAATGCTCTTCCAGCGGTCCATCGACCTAGACCTTCGCTCTTTACGCCAGGAAACACGACGCTGGGCGTTTACAGGGGTGATGCTAGGTTTATGGGCAGAAGGCCGACCGGTGTACCCTAAGGCATGGTGCTCCAGACCAATCGCTATGGTGCCGATAGTTGTTCCCGTTGCCTGCTGGAAGTCCTACCACAGTTGTTCAGCTAGAACAGCCTTGTTTTGCCGTACCAACCGCTTCAGGGCCCTCCGGTCTCTATTGGTCACCATGACGTCGTCTTTCCACTCTTCGTGTTTCCACTTTGTGATAATAGCACCCAGAATCGACTTTGGCAGGTTCAGTGTCGTTCCTATGGTTTGCATAGTCTGTCGTTATAAAAGCCAATCAACAAGTTCCATACATGGGATGGGAGGGTTTGATTTGAAGCTTTATATAACTCCTTTAAGTGAGAAAGTTGCACTATTGAGTTTAGGAGGTTCTTCTCGTTACAAAAGTGGGTAATTAAACGGTATTTCGATAGTCTAAATGCGATGCGGATTAAGTAGTTGTACGCAGTTTAACTTTAGTGGTGGCATACATGTTAGTGGCGGGTCAGATCGGAGTGGCATAAGATATTTTTGGGATAACTTTTACTATAATAAAGGTGTTCAATTCTCTTTTAAGTAGCGCCTTGGAAAGACTTCTAATTAGGAATTGCATGCAATTAAGCTGAAGAAAAATATGATTAATATGATGGTGAAATAATAAAGTAACTCCCAATTTAGTCTTAGGATTCTGAGAACCTTAATCTCATTTGATTTTTCTTAAGTGGAGATAAGCATCGTAGTTTTGTTTCTATTCACTCTTTTTTCCCCAAGCTATTTTTGAAGAATTGTGATATCTTAACATGGTTTCTTCGGCGGCCAGAGTATTTTCACTTTAGAATAAACCTGAACATACCTGACAATTAAGCCAATAGTAATTCGTCAATAAATCCGGCTCGTTGGCCAAGAGGGTTAAGGTTCGAATCCCGCCGAGGGCATGGATGTTTGTGTTTGTCCTTTTTCATTATCATCCTTACATCATGCGGAAGGCAACGGGAAACCACCGCATTATCACTCTTCCCTAGAAAACTGTGAATGTCCACACAGTCACCAGAAGTCGATTTCGACCTAATGGACCTCATCAACAACAAGACGTCAATATGAAAAAGCCAGTCTTGGAAAATTCAATAATTTTAAGAGAATGAAATATTGAAAAAAAGATTAAATCTATGCACATATTAAAATATGCACAAAAATTTCTAAAGAAAAAAAAAGACCAAGATGAACCTTAACCCATTAACTGCCATGAACCCCGTTTGGGGATTACTTACTTTTTTTTAACTCACAGCAAATGGAATTACTGCATTTATTGTAAGTTATTGCCTCATCTAGAGCAGGCTGAAGGTTTCATTTAGTGAAAGTCAAATCTTTTGTTGCCAAAAATTTTTGATATTTAAAAAAAAAAAAATTATTCGTTCAATATCAAAATCGGAGTTGCGGCTCAAATAAAATAGAATCTCATTTTATAGGTGTAAAAAATAAGTGTTTTCGTTTTCGTTTGACTTTGAGAATAATAAAGAAATACATATTAGAGAATGAATATTGACTAGTACTAAGCTTAAAAATTTATTAGGGCGAATGCAATTCTTTTGAACACCGAACGTACAACTTTAAATATAGGGTGATTCAAAAGTTACTGTGCAGTAGTTAATGGAAATAGATGCTGGAAATGCCCGCCACCGACCTCACGACATCATTTAGCACGCAGTTGCATGTTGTAAAACACTCTGCTTAATATGGGTGATGAGATTTGCTGAACTTCTGTGGTGATTTCCTCCTTCAGCTCAGGCAAAGTGTACACGTTTCCATGCACTACTGCACAGTAACTTTTAAATCACCCTGTATAATTTTCTCCAACAACTACAGGTACAAAACATTATACAGGGTGATTATAATTAAAATTACGATTTTAAAAATCGATAATTTGAAAACTACTCGTCAGAACGACCTGATATTTTAGCAGAACAATCGTAAGGCAATGGAATTTTGTTTGGCGAAGGAAAAAAAATAGTTCCAAAATCTGCCGATAGATGGCGCTGGCAGAGTTCACATTGTCTGGAGATATGCAAATTACTAATACGTGACATGCGCCATTTTTCACAACGTGGCCGCCACGTTCCCCCGACTTAAACCCGTGTAATTTCTGGCTTTGGGGGTACCTGAAGAATGTTGTTTACAGCGGGCGGATTGAGAATCTAGTCGACTTGAAGGCAAGCATCACACACCACATCCATTGCATCAGTACAGATCCCTCCGATCTGTTGTGGAGCATGCCGTTTTGCGCTTCCAATTAGTAGCGGAACAAGGCGGAGGGCATATCGAACAACTTTTGCCTTAATCATCAGTAAGATGTTTGTTCCATGAAGCTCTGTTTTTTTGGCATTATCACTGTTGTTGCTGTAAACACGTATTCTTGTCTTTTCGCTAATAAATTTTTCGTAAACCCCTGAACTCTATTGTTTCCTTTTGGTTAACAACATTCCTGTGTTTCACGAATCCATTTTTGGTTTTTCCCCTGACATTACCCTGCCAGCACCATCTATCGGCAGATTTTGGAACTATTTTTTTCCTTCGCCAAACAAAATTCCATTGCCTCACAATTGTTCTGCTAAAATATCAGGTCATTCTGACGAGTAGATTTCAAATTATCGATTTTTGAAATCGTAACTTTAATTATAATCACCCTGTATATCTCTTTCTAAAGTTGAAAACGTTTTTAAAGATTTGCATTTATTAGATTTTAATGCTGAAATTGATTTTGTGTAACTTCCACCAGACAAAGTTGATATTTCCTGCACAGATGAAATCGATGAAAATGTTTTTGAAGACACAGCAACACAAGGATGTACCTTTGTGTGTGTAGAACCATATGGAAAGAGAAAAATGTGTAAGATTGTTGTCTAATCATCAAAGAACTTTGCCACTGGAGAAATAAGCAGGGGGTAAAGCACTGCAAAAGAAAAAAAAACTATATAACTTCCATAACTTCAGTTGATACACCTCGTATAGTAAATTAATAGCGATATTGAGAAATTGGACTGTTAATTCATAAATCTAGAATAAATGATTAGTTCACTAATAAATCTAGAATAAATAAATAGTTCATTATTAAATGCCGGTATTCCTTTTCTTCAAAGCTATCATTCAAACATTAGTAATATTATTTTGTGTTCTTGATAATTTGGTTTTATGCTTTTATGAGTACTTGACTTTCAATTTACTACGAGTTCCTTTCCGGATTTTCTATTTCTAACAGAAAGTAACGGCTTTTAATTTTTTTCTCAAGTTTACTCTTCCTTTATGCGTTTTAAAATTTTTAATTAGTTAATCTCTATATTAGTTTTAATCTTATAAAACTAATTAAGAATGCGCTCTGGTTTGAGCTATCTCTATTATGACTTCTTTCTTTATTTTGTTTATCTTTTATGAAATAAAATGAAAGTAAATACACAAATCACAAAAAAAAAATAATTTATGTTTGCAATATTCAAAAATAAAATCAAAGCATATTCTAGAATCGCCTGTTTTTAGTAAATCCATTTTTTTTCTTTGATTGATTTTTTCCGCCCTTCGTCGAGTAAATTTTACAACCTGTTTCCCTCCTCTTCCTCCTCCCCCTTCTTTCCTATCTTGAATTTACATGTGACATTGTTTGTTTGCCAGTTTATTTCACGGGTCACATTATAAATTTACTAGGCTTGTAGGAAACTGGTCGATTCGTCGAGTGTCAGTTGTTGGGTTTGAGTCGACGCCCCCGACAACAATTCTCCCGCAGCGTAAGGGAGACTGATTGCCCACTCGCACCCATAGAAAAGACATTTCTACACGGCAATGTTGAAAGCTGACGAATTGATCAGAAAATTGTCAGGGTAAAGAAAGTTGAAGAATATTTATTAGTTTCTTCCAATTGCATGAGAAAAATAAGCAAAAGAGAAGTAAACCTTCGTGGCGAATGAGGATAAAATGACAAGTCACCATTGGTGTTTTTTGAATTTTATGATATTTTGTTTTTGCTTTCAGCTAAATAAACTTAAATGATTTTGAATAGAACTTATTCAGTCACCAGTGCTTTGCTAGGATGTTTTCATTTGGTTTACCAATATATTGAACATTCGTAAAGTAAGAAGAGAAGCAGAATAATGTTATTTAAACAACATTTGAAATTTTATGATAACATTCGATATCGATTAGCATTCGTCAGCCTTAACGTCATGGCCATTCTTCAAAATGTTATTTTATGATATATGAATAAAAATTAGAAAAAAGTAAGATTAAAAGTGTAAAGATAAATTTAATGCTAAAATAATTTAATAATAAAAAATAGATGATTTTTTTCCTGAATATGTAATAAAATAGCTTTGATATTCAGATCTTGCTTTATTTATACCCACTTGAAAATTCCTAGTAAATTTAAAAGATTTAGTTCTGCAGCATGTAAATTTTGAATACAGGTATTTGAAATAGTTGGAAATTGAATTTAATCACGCGGATGGAGAATAATGAATTCAAAATGTGTTGATCTTCTATGATCAATAAAAAAGTTGTATGATTTAAAAAGCGGTAAACATCAGATTGGTTCTGTTTTTTTTTTTAATATAAATTACCCAATGTCACATAGACTAAAGTTATCTTCAATCATCTAATGCACGCCTAATTTCACTAAAAAACAGAACAATTTGTGATTTGGATTGCCGATTTGTTTAAAGACCCATCAAACTGCCTTATGGCAGGCCCAGAAATTTCATCTATTCAAGAGTTTCTTGCATATGCAATAAATAAATTATTGCACATGATCAGCAATCTTATTTACTGTCCTTCTTGCACAATCAGTAATCATCCTCAATCGAATGACACAGACCTCTAAGCCTGCTCTGCTTAAGGCAATTTTCGTCATTGGTGCTATTATATCCTCTTCCAGGATTCTCAAAGCAATCATTAAAGAAATGACTTGTTCTAATAAAGCTATCATATCTATATCACTCAATGTAGACTTTCGAACTTTAGAAGCCCATAACGAATTTACTGTGATTATAAGGAGAAAAGTGAATAGAATGTTAAGGATGCTGCGGCAAAAATTAAATTTGCCTGGTTTTTATTTTTACAAATCCCTTCATCATTGATGTAAGCTGCTGGGTTCTTTAGGACTATGTGGAATAGTGTTATAGTAAAATTATTCAATATGAAGTCATGGCGTTATTTTTGTTACAGACTTATAACTTATTAAAGTTGTTTTTCAACCTTGACGTTGATCATATTAAAAATTTTATTCAGGCATTTTTCAAAACCATTCACAAGAATGAAAGAGAAATAGAGAAAAGCTAATGAATGAAAAAAATACAGACAACCGTGTTTTGGTATTGTTTCTGAACAGAGGTATGCTTACTTTTAAAGAGGAAGAATTTTCTATAACGATTTTCCGCTATCTTTTTAATTTCAACTCTAGTATAACTAAATGGCGCTTATCAGCTAATTACACAGGCCAACAAAATTTAAGATTTTTCTTGTTCACGGAATGCAAGCGAGTGATTTTGGTAACAATTTTGTCTGCTGATTACGAATATAATTTCCAAATTACTCTAGCACGCATAGTTTTTGAGATAAAGCGAATTGAAATTTGATATTGACCAGTACAAATTGTATATGTGTGGAGACTTGAAGGTCATTGAACTTTTTTTTTTTAGGCATGCAAAGTGAGTACACCAAGTACTGCTATTTCTTTTGTGAGTGGAATAACCGGGCAAAACATTTCCGCTACAGCACAAAGGACTGGATATATCGCAAAAATTTGACTCCTGGGCAAAAGAATGTCGAAAATAAACATTAGTCGAAATGGAGAAAATGCTGCTGCCTCCACTTCATATCCAAAAAAACTTTGTAAAGGCAATGGACAAATAAGGCGCGAAAATAAAGGAAGACATTTTTGTTGGCCCTCAAATCAGATAGCTAATGGCTGATAACGAGATTGAAGCTGCATTGAACCCAGTGGAACTAACAACCTCGAAAGCTCTAAAGGTTGTAGCGCACAGTTTTTTGGGAAAGAACAAGGAACCCAACTAAGCCGAACTTATTGATGAGCTTCTGAAAGCATTTTATGAATTGGAATGCAACATATCACTAAAGATTCATTTCTTGTATTCCCATCTGGACTTTTTTCATATCAACCTTGGTGAGGTTGGTGATGAGCATGGAGAAAGATTCTACTAGGATATTTCTACCATAAAGAGGCGATATCAGGGATAATGAATCCCTAACTGCTGTATTCTCCTTCGGGACCTACCAGCTGCCACCTAAAATACAAAGTCCAAAAAAGGATCGAACGTGCGGAAAGCTGAACACTTAACTGTTTGCCGTATTTTGAAACATATTGAAATTACTTAACAGGGGATAGTGTTTTACCTAATGTGCGTATGTTGCAAAATAGGCGTAGAAATTGGAAATATTTAATATGGCGATTCCTAAAAATTGGTACGTGATAGAAAATTTTCGTTTTCATTTTTTGTAATCAGCATTAAAAGTAGTACTACAAGAAATACCTAATCTGGCTTTATGATAATTTTGGCTATTGTCCAGTGTTTGTCATTTTTGAGATTCCTATAAATAGGCAGGAAGCATATAATAATACGTATTCCTAGAATGTTGATTGTCGTATTTTCTGTTGTCAATTTAATAATCTTTGACAGCTCTAAAAATTAAGTCGCTTCAGAGGAATATCAAATTTTCTCCTTTTCTATAATTATTTCTAATAAGGATATTCAAGCACAATAGATAATTCGAGCTGGAGATCTGAAGAAGAATGGTCGAAAATAATCATATAATGGCCTAATTTTTTGCTTTTTCTCTTTTCAATTTCACTTTCAACTTGCCATTTCAATATCACTCATCAGATTTCCCGTTTTCTAAAACGAAAAGCATTCTCCCACGATGGCGTCATATTTTTGAAAGCTATTCAATTATTAATATTGATGGACTTTCCTTTTAACCAGAAAAAGGTAAAGAGGGAAGAGAGAAACAGTCGAGGGGACGGGAAGAGAGAGAGGGCCTATTTGAAAATAGCCTGATGTTTCTCGCAGTGGAACAGAGAAGCTATCGAGTGCCTTTTATCTCATCACAAAAGAGTCTCCAAGAGAGATGCAGGTATTTTAACGATTGAAAGAGAGCGAAGAGAAGAGAGGGAGGGGGGAAGCAGGAAAAAAAATGCGGACATAAGCAATCACACAACGGCAAATCATCATCGGAATGAAGCGAGCGATGACGTCCGAGAAGAGCGTATCTCAGGCCGCATCTCGCCGTGCTATTATCGGCAAGAGATGGAACGCCGTCGCCGCAACTACAAGAAAGCAATCTGCCAATATGCCTGCTGGGTTCCTCAATCGTTTTCACTCGGGAGCCAAAAGAAAAGAGGAGAAGAACCGATGGAGGAACCGTTACGAACTTCCGGATCGCTTTTATCTCTACCAATGGAAAATTCACACCAATTGGATTCAGTCTTTCTTTCTTTCTCCTCCTTCTCCTTTTTTTTGGACTGTTCCTCTTTCCCTGTATCTTTATCGAAGTTTTCAATTCGTCACTTGTAAATTTCCAGTACAATAAAACAAGAAAGGGATTTCCTGGAAGTGGTGTCCGTGTAAATGAAATTCAATAATAATCAGTCTGCGCCGGGTAGATTGCGACTCACTCTCTTCGCCTAGGAATTCCTAACAAATTTTATTTTGGCGAAATTGAATTTTGTGTAAACGAGCCTTAAAATTTATCACGAATGGAATTTATCCAAATGATTTTACTGAAATGAAATTTTATGCATTAGATTTAAATGGCTTTAACCATCGACAATTAATTGCTTAGGTTTTTACAGAATGGATATTTATCACAAAAGTTTACCATCGGGCAGTAAAAGTGCTAACTAACCAAACATTTGCCTACATTTATAAGCTATCAGATTCTAAAACCTTTTTATGTTTAAGGTATGAAATTTCTCAAGTAAAAATGACAACATCTTAATGTTTATATTGCTGTTACTAATATATTCATCGTCAAAAAAAAATTCTACCCAAAAGGAATATTGAAAAGATATTTTAAAGGAAGATAGTACTCTCCAACGACAACAAATGGTTAAACAATAAGCTTGGGCATGGCAAAGTTTATTGGTCAAAATACCAAAATGATTACAATTCTCAATAGGATGTTGGGCCGCCAATTATTTCTGCTGCATTCTGCCACACATCAAGTTGGGGGCAGCCGTAGCCCAGTTGTCTCGCCTTGCTCAATGCAATGGTGGAGTTAAGCAACCTTGGGCGCGGATAATCACAGGTTGGGTGACCACCTGGAAATTTCCATCTCCCCCCGTGCTTCGGAGGGCACGTAAGCCGTCGGTCCCGGCTGCTGCGACCATCATACAGCAGTCGTTAAGATATATGGATGACGCAAAACTCCCTCGAAGGAGTAAGTGGAGTCATCATACAAGTTCTTATCTGTACCAGATAACGATAACACATCAAGTTCATGGAGTCATCATATAAGTTCTTAACGTGGTCTTGACTCACAAGGGAAGTGCAAGACCTTGTCATTGTCGTACAGTGACCAAATTTGGCATACAGTTAGCAACCATAGAGTATAGTATGAATACCAATTTTCAGGTGCCACCATCAAGTAATATTTGAGAAAAATACACGTAAGCTTTTCGAGTAATAGTCTAACATTAGTTTATTGATAATCACAATTGAGAAAAAACAATTAAATGAAATTTACTGGATACAATAGTTGTGAAGATTAGAAACAGAGTGAGAAAAGCAGTAGGTAAAACAGCAATTGGCTCACCTCATAAATGATAAGTTTGATCAAGTTTGGCATTGATCAATAATTGTATGTAGAATCAAAACATTTGTTCCTGTTGTTGGCGGCAGCCTCATCTGTGCATGTGTAGTCGACCTTTTGTGTAGCCCATGCCTACCAAGTTTGAACGACATCTGCCGATGACAGGCCTCCCATGCATACTGAACTTTGGCTTGTAGCTCTTCAGATTTTGTGCCAGCGGTGGAGTCATAACAGAACCTCCCATAGTTTGAAATATAAGGTGTGCCCAAATGAAAAGGAGACTACGGTTATATCTAACGAATATTTTAATTATAGAATATCTTAAGTACAGAATATTTGACCTACACTTAATGTGTAACGTGACTCCTACACATAATTGCCTTTGATAATGATGCACTGTTCTCAGAGCGTAAGAAGCGAATGATGACTTCAGTGTTGAAACTCCTGGGTTGCATACGATCCTTTTTCCATGATGTTCTGCACTTCCTTGTCGCAGGTGAACAGATGACCTGTTAGTGATTTTTTTAAGGGACCGAAAATATGGGAGACACATGGGGAGATGATGGGGCTGTACGGAGGATGTTTGAGGACATCCCATCCATATGTTTCCAGAAGGTGGAGGGTCTTCTTAGCTACAAGTGGCTTAGCGTTGTCCTGGAGCAGCACTATCCATTTCGAGAGCTATTCTCTGCGCTTGTTTTCGTTGCAGTACCGTTCAGCGTTAACTGTTTCACCCCGTTCTAGCCAGTCGAAGAGTATGGTCCTTAATCGTCGAAAAAGAAACTAAGCACATCACTTTTCCGGCCTTCATGGCAGAGTGAGCTGTTTTGGGACGTGGGGAGCCGGGATGAACGCCACATCTATCGACTAGATACAACGGCGCTATAGTGAGAGTCTCCTTTTCATTTGGGCACACCATATACAATTAATTCCATATTTATAAAAAACACATGAGAATGCGCAAGCTATCATTACCAAAAAGAGCTTAAAAAGTTTATGAGGAATTTAAAAATGAAAATATGAATGTATTACTATGGATGAGTAATTTAGATTTTGTATGAGAATATTTGAGTTAGATCTTCTAAGTCTCTATTTGAAAGATATAAGATTTTGAGTTTATTAACTCCATGAAATTCGTCTTCTTTGTTTCACCCATAAAACCTTAAATGTTATTATGGGTGAGTTGGTTAAAAAAAACGGTGACATGACGTAGGATCTTTTTCCTATGCGAACGAGGCGATTGTGACAGACAGCTTGCACAAACGACTTGTTTGCAGCAGAGCAAACAACAGCGTGGTTTTAATAATTTAATAGCTAATATTAAATATTGTTCTGACGTTCATGACTACAATATTTGCTATAAAACTAATATTTACTTACCCTCCTTGTCCCGTGCTTATTTAGAACGTAATGTTTCATATCGTGCTCTGAAGCTATGGGGCTCAATCCCCGATAAAATTAAAGATATTAAAAACTATTTTTTATTCTATTTTAACCTAAAACAATTTTATCTTATTAATTTAGTTAAGATTTTTTTATTTTCAACAAAGTTGACACTCTTGGGTCTGACCTTCCTCCGGGTCTGACCTGACGGGCCATTCTTGGCCTTTATTTGGCCCGGTAGGTTTAAAGTGTCATACAATTAATTTAATAAAAAAAAAAAGTGGACGTGTATGAGTATTTGCAAGTTTGTGAATGGGTTAATAATGTTTAAGATAATGAGGTATATGAATAGGTGCGAGAGAATAATGCGTGAATATTTATGCACAAATTACATAAATTAAAAACATACTAGATCCGTTATTTTAAGTAGATAACCACAAGTAAGCAATATTTGTCAATAAGATACGAGTATGTCCTGTTATTTTTGCAATATGGCTCTCTTTTGTTGACCTGATAAATTATATCTCACTGTACTAGAGTAGAGTGTACCTTATTAAGTTTAAACGCCTAAGTTCATATCATCGCCTAAGTTTAAACGCCTAAGATCAACTGTTATATCGCTTAACGATTGGTCCAATTTTGAATTTTTTTTCAAATTTAAGTCATGTTGATATCGGCTATCATATATTGAGATATTTAATATGGATAGTCGATAGTTATGATTTTTCGATAATAATCTTCAGAACATTGGTCAGTGGTCAATACAAAATTTATTGATTTTATGCGTACTAAGAAATTTTTTTGGTTCCATTTTACTATGACCCACCAGTTTCGAGATATAGCTTATTTTGTAATTTTGATTTTCGGCCGAAATCTCCGGAACTATCGGTCCCACAAAAAACTTGGACGCGATATTCGTAATCAGTGATGAAAGACATTTATTTCATAGAGCAAATGTCCCGCGGCTTAAAAAAAGTGCGGACAGACGGAAATATAGAATTCAGTAATGAACTTAAAAAGGAGAGGTAAGTAACAAACTTGAAAATGGAGAGTTAAGTAAAACGTATATATAGTTTTTAAATTTAATTAATTTGACTTCATTTTCATCTCATGAACCTTACATTAAATTTGTGATTTTTTAATTGAGTAAAGGAAATTTAGAAAAAATCCTAACTACATGAGATGATTGCCAATACATGTATTACAGTAGGATGCTTGCTTTTAAAAGTAAATTTAAAATGAATTAACTGAAATTAAAGAAGACTGGATTTCATAATTACTTTCCATATACACGTCGTCAATTTTATATAAATTCTCCTAATTAGAAAAAAAGTAATGACACATATGACCTTTCCATGGCATTACAGTGCGTTGATTTTCTCTTTTAACTTTACTATTTGCATCATGTGTTTAAACTCGTTATCTTCTTTAGTACACTATGTTAAAATGTAAATTTGAAGTAAATATTAGGGCAATTTTCTTCCTAGCAAAAGAAAAACTAAAACTTTTAAGCTTTCTTTTAAACTTATGCCTACGTTCCCTATGTAAAGGTTTCATTTTTCGTAATCGAAATGTGTGTGTGGATTTCTCCCACCCATCTTTCCTCCCTGTTTAACCCCTTTTGCTTTCGGTTCCGCCTGGCGATAGCTGTTGGGGGCGTTGTCGCCGCGGTCGAGCTGCGGTCGAAGCCAACCCACCCCCGGTCCGCCATCGTCGTCAGAGGGGCTCATTAAGATATGTGCACCGAGGCGGGTGCGTTTGCCCTCGTCTTGGCTCCGACTCAGATTAGTAACGTGGCGTATCGAACCCTGAAATACGGTGCCTGATTCGTCAACCACACCCAAAGGCAAAGCGTGACTCTAGGTCTCTTTCGTCTCTCTCTTTGCTGTTCCGAAAGCCGAAATTATCCCTTAAAACCTGTAATAAAACACTAAAATAAATTGCAGTTCATACAATATGCAAGCACGCATGCACGTGATCGTCGTTGAAACAACGGAGACCATTTCACTTTTCCGATCATCGTTATTAGTCTGTCATCAGATGATTTCTCTCTCCCGATCTAACTATCGTCCAAGTTGTACTGGGAAGGGGGGGGGGTTAAAAAGGTATCCACAAGGTTCGAGAGTGCCATTAGTTCAATTGAATGTTTCGCTAATCTGTTATTAATGCACAACTCAATTGCGACTTCTTTCCTCATTTTTCTCTTCCTATTCATATTTCTACATTTTTTCATTATTAGGATTATAAAGACAGTATTTATGCAAGCATTAATAAATATTCTCTGAAACTTATTTAAAGAAAGAAGTTTTCAAAACATGAAGGATTCAAGATTAGGAATTCAGCCTTTTTGCCGAGGGCGATTGAGAACGGCTGCATCTCAGATTTTGTCTTCTGAAGGTTTAGTCCAATGCCGGCCAGGAATAGACAAAATTTCCGATAGACCCGATATTATCGTGAAAGCTTCAGTTTAGAAATTAATTTTAATGCAAAATATTTTATTGCAAAATCAAGCCGATAAAAACATTTTCTAAAGTTCAATAACGTATTTCGGCATTTAAGCTGGGCTCTACGATGAAGTAATTACATTGAGTGTTTTTTTTAATGATTTTTACGCTTCTTATACGGGGGATTCTCAAATTACAAAACCAACATTTTTTATGTTCCTTCATTAGTAAAAATAATAGTTCATCCTTTCCGCAGATGTAATCTTTAGGAAGGATTATCAAAACTTTCCATATAATCGTACTGACTCTAAACGGTTTTCCGCCCCCCACTGATAAATATATTTCCATACTCATACGAATGCCTGCAAACTGCCATCAACAGATAAAGTTTTGGCAGTGGCAAGGGATTTTATGTCTAAAGCTATACATTCGTTTACCGTTTTCTCTAGTATTCTGTTCTCCACGTCTAAAAAAAAATACACAACTTGCTATTTCCGACAGTGTCTTTAGAAATTTCCATTTTGAACGGCTGCTACAACAACAACTCTTTAGGAATTGATTAGAAGAGAAAAGCGGAGAATTACATTAAATCAAACTTTAACTATTATTCAAATTAAATAAATTAAATTCAAATTAAATTAAATTAAATTAAATAAATTAAATTATATATTTCAAAAAACTGTAATTGATATATTAAGTACTGTATTAAGCACTATATTAAGCACTGTTTTGAATAATTGATAAATTGTTCCATATTTTTGATATCTTATACTATAATTACCGTACATCACTATTAGAAAATTGAGATATTTTTGAAAGCCTATTTTTATATCCTTCAAAAATATTAATGCTTTTCATGAATATTTATCTAAACATTGTCTTTATGCAGCTTTTTATAACTTCATGTTTTAATACGAGTATTAGGGAAATTTTTGGTATTTTTAACATCATTACTAAATTTGCGAAGTCGGTCGTTCGTTTGCAAATTTTTTCGAAATTTTTAGTTTTAATTTCAGATTTGGATTGAGCATTAAGAATTACCTAAAATTTAAAATAAGCACACATGTCCTTCTATTCGGGAATATGGCTAAAATGGTGGTCAACGGTTTGGTCAAAATTTTAAGTCTGTGATGTTATATGTATTAGTCAATGAAAATGGTATTTCACACTAGTCCGTCTAATGCCTATTACGGTCAATAAAATGACATTTCCGCCATGATTTTGCATCATATATCATGCATTACACATGATGTGTGCCTAATATAATTTTTACTTACTTTTTGATCCTCTATTCGAATCTGAAGTCAAAATCAAAAAATTCAAAAAAAATTGCCAACGGAAGGACCGATTTTGCAAACACGTAACCCTGGCACTACGATTGAATAACCGCCGCTGACGCTTTTGTAGGGATCTCTTTAGGTCATTAGGGATCATTAAGCTAATTGAAAACCGTATACCGTGAATAAGACAATATTTGTTATAATTGGTAAAGATTGCTCATTACAGTATTAAGAAAAACTATATTTTTAAATTATTTTTTTTAAAATCCTTTACACACGGAATAAAAGCATTACATTAACAGACTAATATTGGACACAGAGTGAAAAGACCCTGAAAACTGCTGCCGTTTCTGATAGAGACTACTGTTTATCAAAGCATCATTGTTATTTTGCTTTCACAAAGGATAGTCTCTGTCCGAAACGTCAGTTGTGTCCAATGTTGGTTTATTACGGTTTTTTTTTTGTCTCTCGTCTTTCTTTTATTTACATCCGTCAATAAAAGATTTAATAATTTCCACAGCATAATTAAGATTAATCACGAATACTATGAGATTTTTCATTAATTTATAGGAATGCATTAAAAGAGGAATGCAGAGTTACTCAGAAGATAAAAGCAATTTAAAATCAAGCATCCAAATATGCTTTTAGCAAACTCCAACACTGTAATTTCTCAGCTTTAATCGATCACAACTGACTAAATGGATCACCCGATTAGTGTGTACGTGATTTATGAGTAAAATAATTTAATTTCTTCTTGTCACATTTGCAACCGAATGATTACGAATCATTTCCTATATCATCAGAGATCTGTGAAGTATGAAACACATTTCAATGCTACAGGAACGAACTGTTTCAAAGCGCGTTTAATCGGAAAATGATTAGTTGAAAAGCGGAAATTTTAATTAATAATGGAATATGAAAGTTTTTTTCACAAATATTTGTTGCAAGTAATATTTTTTCAGCTCATTTGGGGATAGGACTCGTTTTTCTTTTATGGATACGTCTATGTGATTCCAAAGCAGTAGGCAATAGGAAATTCTATTTTGATCATGAGCCATCATGACTCTTAATATAAAACAGAAATACTCAAATCGAAAATACGTTTATCTGCCTTTTTAGATTTGAAGAAAATTAACAATACACAGCCGGAGGCGCTTTCCACTATATGACACGCAATCATTTGTTCATGATTTCAAAATGGCGTATGTTTCTAAACATAATTATTGTCATAGACTACAAAAGACTTCAATTTAATGCAAGTTTCATCTATGCTTATGTGTTCAGGATATTCAACAATAGTCGCCCTTATATAATTCCTAAACCAATGACAATTTGTGCATCATTGTCGAGTTAGACTTGACCATCGAAAGATTTTCAAATCTCCTGTCCTCGCCAACCTACGCTCATTTGCAACCTAATATTTTTCAGAACGGGGAAACTAACGAAAAGTACCAGAGAGTAAAAAGATTCACAATAAATATAGATATTATCCATCCATATAAGATTAATTTGAATAATGCTGACGAGCATGTTCAACTTACAGTGTTCCAAAAGATTCGCGTCGAAAAACTGGCAGTCCATGAAAGATGCCTAAAGCTTTTCGCGTGCCGACATCATTTCTCAAAGCATTTGGCTCACATTAGGTATTGCATATTCATCCTGAAAAAACCTGCTCGAACGTCTTATTATGTCAGCTTACATTTTTAGCCGTGGTTGTGCCTGATTACGGATAGTTTCTGGCAAATTTCCATAATGAAAATCTCAAATGGAATTTGGTTATCTTTGAACACTCAAGAAATGGAGCTACCCTTTCTGAAGTGAGGCCAGCTAACATACACCAATAATCATGACTCCTTGGAAAGTCATTTAAATATTGCATTACCCATTTTCCTTTATCTGATTGAATAATTCATTTTTTGTAGAGTCTCCCAGCACCTGTCACTTCTTAGATTACGCATGTTCCTTTGCATAGGATGCACCTTTTATCTATAAAGATCTTAATAAAGTAGTCAATCATTGTTAAAAATTAAAGGCTTTTAAACAAGATTAAAAATTCATTGCATTTTACACCGATTTGTTGAATGCAGCTTTAACAGTTTCAGAAAGTAAGGTCAAATTTCCTCACTCAATTTTTTTACGCTTTCGTCATTCCCAAAAGCAACCCGATCGAAATCATTAATTATGAAGATTAAACACGTCAACATAGAGTAATAAATCAATAACTTTTTACTCGTTTTCGATAAAATTATTATTAAGCAAATTTTTAAGGTATTTCATATATGGCAAAATTAACTGGGGCTGGAATACGTGAGTTCGCTTGCATGTTCTCAATAAATGAAAGCAGCGTAATGTTTGCTCATTAAGAAAATGAAAATGGTAATTCGTTGAGAGAGACGGGAACGTTAAGTTAAATATAAAATAAAAATTATTTGAGTTATCAAAAGAAACAATTTTATATTCTTACGTCTTTCGTAAACAACAAATCATCATAAGCTACGTTAATCAAATTTCTTGTTTAGAGACCGTAAAATGAACTCAGAAATCGATATCAATATTAGGAGAATCAACAATTTTATTATTGTTTTAAAGTTAAACTATTATTTTGGTCCAACCTTTTTATAGCAAAGTGCTCTCTTTTGTTAAAGTTAGGAAAAACCTTTTAGAAAAAATATCAATAAAATTAATTAATTTTTAGCTATTTTGATATATGTATACCATGCGCAGGAAAATCGCTGTTTCATGCCCATGCGCTATTTAGCTAGCGGACTGTTACGCAATACGATTTTAATCGAGGCCAACGAGAGACAGGCCAGGGCACTCAAAAGTCACCTGACCATCGGGGTCCGAGCAACAATCCATCCTTCATTGTTTCCAACAAACGAAAAAACACTGATTGTTAAAATCCAAGATGGAAACAAATGGAGGTTGGATTGTTGCTGGATTTACTTGTTCATGTGACTTTTTAGTGCCCCAGCTTGTCTTTTCATACGCTATGATTTTAACACGCAGCCAATGAGAGAGACAGGCCAACACCACCTTGACAGAAGGCCTGATAACGAAAACGTCATAAATTGTTACATCATCATTAGTCGATCATTGTTAATCCTATTTCTACCAATAAGAAGCCCTAAATTTGGTCGACTAATGGTGATGTAACCAAGTATGGCGTTTCCGATATCAGGCCTTCTATCTAGGAGGTGTTGTTTGGACAGGCCGCGGAACCGAAACGTCACCTGATCATAGTAGGCAGAACAACAATCCAAACTTTATTGTATCCAACAAACCAAAATACACTGATTGTTTATATCCGAGATGGAACACGACCACCGAGAGAGAAGGCCTTTGCAATGAAATTTAATACATTGTTATATCATCATAGATAGTGCATATTCAGGGTTCATTATTGGTCGAAACACGAATAACAATGCACTATTTAGGATGATGAACAATGTATTGAATTTCATTGCGAAGGCCTTCTCTCTCGGTGGTCACGGTTGGAGAAATGAAAGTTGCATTGTTGTTCAGACTATTTTGGTCAGGTGACTTTTCAGTGGCACGCTGTCTTCTCGTCGGCTGTGATTTTAACAATTCTTGCCTGAAATGCAATTCTTTCGGTTCAGTTACGAATCTCTTCAAACTGAACAAAGAATACAATACTTTCCAGATAAAAAAATGGCAGACAAAATATCTTGCAGTATATCTTTATGGTCGTGTGTATAAACGTATCCAATAGTGGAAGGAGGCCAGCGAGAAAGACAGGCCTCGAAACGGAAAAGTTACCTGACCATCTGGGTCCTAGCAACAATTCAACCTTTAGTGTTTCCAACAATCGGAAAAACATTAATTATTATATCCAAGAAGGTTGAATTGTTGTTCGGACCCAGATGGTCAGGTGACTTTTCCGCTTCGAGGCCTGTCTTTCTCGTTGGCTTCGGAGTGGAGCGAGGCTAACGAGAAAGACAGGCTCCGGCACTGAAAAGTCACCTGATCAAAAGAGGTCTAGCAACAATCCAAACTTCATTGTTTCCAACAAACAAAAAAACGCTTATTGTTAAAATTCAAGATGGAAACAATGAAAGTTACATTGTTGCTAGACCTACTTTGATCAGGTGACTTTTCAGTGCCGGAGCCTGTCTTTCTCGTTAGCCTCGGGAGTGGAGTTGATGACGTGTATCATTGAGTGAGGCCAAAAATATTTACCAAAACCTTGTCCAAAAACCTGTTCGCTATTTGGTCCATTTGGATCTTGCCTCTTATGCGATCTATGTTCTCCATGTGGTTTTTGTGGATCATACGGTCCATACCCGTCGCTATGTGGCCCTTGCCCTTCTTTGTGCCCGCCGCCGTGTTGCCCTTGTCCATCTAAAGCAAAAGTAGATTCAGAAGTGAAGTGAGATAATTTACCGAACCAGCAATTGTTTATTTCTATGAGAAATAAACAAAGCATGAAGAAGTGTCTTCTTAGGAATTTAGTTTTATTAAATTACAAAATGATAAATACAACTTGATAGTTAATTAATGTAAAATGTGCCATATTGGAATTCCCGAATATAGAGGGCTATATTAAGCCGGACATGGTGTGTTACATAGGAAGTCACCTGTGAGGTTTGTGTTGCTAATTCTGCCAACAAGAAGAACGATGAATTATTCTGTTAACAAAAAAGTACCCCCCCCCCAGGGTGGAGGGTTTTTGGGGGGGTCGGGGGGGGGGGGGCGTTTTCTCGAACGTAGTGTTTAGAAAATGAAAAAGAGCTCTATCTTCATTCGTTTCTCGTCATTTCCAATCGAACGAACTTGCCGTATATTGCCATTTGAAAACGTTAATAGTTCTAACGACCGCGTAACTGCTACCCTCACAACTCCGACCTCACTGAGAAATTGGGCCCAAACGTAATGTAGATTTTGCTTAGAGCAATCTGCATACAGAATTTCCCTACTTCACATACAAATCAGAAACTCCCCTCTAACTCCCACTCCCGTAACTCCTACCCCAATAAACCAATCAATACTAAACTAAACATGAAGTAGGAGATGCATATGGTAAACTACATTCCTAATTTCAACCTTCTACGTCAAAAATATAGAAAATATGAAAGGGACAGACGAACAGACGGGCAGACAGATAGTCAGATGGACAGACGCACATCTAAAACCAATAAGTAGCTCTATTCTTCCGTTGTGTATCATTGGCATTGTATCGTTGTGTATTCTATCATTGGGACTGTATTCTTCTGTTGTGTCACTGACAGGTTCTTTAACTTCCAAGCTCTTGGCTTTTGACTATTAATTTGCTATCATTCCCGTTACGTGAAGGTAAACGGGGCTGGTTTAACTTTAATTGCACTATGAAAGTATTTATATACCTTTATATATAGTGTGGTTTGAACACTGGATCAGTGGTTATTGGTACGATTGATGTTGTATTGTTGACTATTGTTAGAAACAATATGAGTTAGTTTTTGTTTTTGTTTTTGTTTTTTGCGTTACGAGAAATCTTTCGTTAAGTTTTTTTTTCGCCACTGCACGTGCGTGCATAGATGCATAGAGAACAACCATTCATTGTTTAGAGGTACATTTAAACAATGAATGGTTGTCCTGTATACGTCTATGCAACCTGAACTGACTTAAAATTTGTTTTTTCTTCGAAAAATTTCTCGTAACGAAAAGGCCCGTATTCAGAATAAGCACTCGTGCTCTTGCTCAAACCATTGTTCAAATATAGCATGAGCGCTACTTCTGAATACGGGCAAAACTCCCTAATTATTTACTTCATTCTATCAACTGTAGGTTAAAACACTTTTGAGCTCACCCAATGATGCCACACTTATCAACAATGCTTTAACCATTCATTTTATAATTGCATTACGTAACAGTTTGTCAACTGATGCCAGATGGAGTTGTTTTTTTTATAAACACAAAACCACACAAAACCTATGGTTGGCGCTTACTTGAATATTCGAAAGTTAATTTAATTTTTTTGCAATTTTACATAAGCTACTCTACCTTCAGTCACTTTCTGATTTTTTTCCAGTTTTAGTAACAAATGCAAATTAAATTTTAATTGCAACAATTTGCATAACTCTAAAAAAAAAAGTTAAGGCAATTCAAGTTTTCCCGTCTTTGGAAGAATGAAAATTTTTAAAAAATAACTTTTTAAAATCCTCACTTTAATTTTGTTTTCATTATTTTTTAATAGGCTGCATTCATGCATGCAAATAAGTTTGGAAAAATATAAAGTACATATTAACTAATTGTTTAATTAACAATTATAATGAAAATCATAAACCACGAAATTAATGTTAACATAATTAAGAAAAGAAAACTAAAAGGCTTCATTAATGATACCTTTTTTATATAGATGTCCCTTAGAAGCGTGTTTATATATTTTAACTTTGTTTCACAAAGGTAAGTGACCTCTAGTATCTTCGAATACAGCGCTAGCATTATTATTAAGTAATGAATAAATTATTTCTAATTTATGTATCATGCAGAATGATTCAAGAATTTTGAGCTCTTTAAGCAATTTATAATTCACGATTGTCTATCAATTATTAATGAACATTGCTCTCAATTCTATCTCTTGTATTTCTCTTCTGTGAGCCTCGTTTTATCCTCCTGGCATGTTATCGTCGTTGGTCGCTGGGCGGAGCGGAAGGTGCTATGTCACGTGATTCGTTTTCCTTGCCCCGCTGACATGCAGCCACAGCCGCAAGAGCGAAACCAGTATTCGCCGAGTCGACTATGCGTAGTGCCGGTTGTTCGATGTCGGTCGCGCCGTGGAAAGTGTGGCCTGGCCGCACTCAGGCAATCACCGCCGCCGCTGCCGCCGTCGTCGTCGTAGAAGAAGCAGCCAGATCTGCCCACCATCGGACCTAACCGTAGCGTATTCGCATAAATCAAAGTATTTCAGAGGTATTTCGCAGAAATAAGCGAGAAACCGACCCGCTCTTTAATTTTGTTTCCTTCACAAGAACGGTGGTTGTGTGTAAGTAAAGGCCAACGTGCTTTTCTCGTTTTCCTCCGAACAGCCGCAGTTCAGTATTTTCCATCAGGGCAACTGCGCCGCCGACACCGGTGTTAAAAAAACCCCTTCTCCGCATCGAGCAGCAACTCTCCGTGGTTTCCGAGTAGCATTATTCCGAGATAGACGAGAACTCCACTTCTCTACCTTATTCGCCCTCGCTTTCTCTTCTCTTCATTCTCTTGCACCGGTCTCTTACTTGTACACCTGCTTCTTCACTCGTCGTCGTCGTCTTTTTCGTTCGGAACCGTAATGAAACACAGCGAGCCATCAATAATGGAGCGCATGGTTCGCGCTGTGTTATTTTCGCTCATCATCTCTGTAGCGGGGGCGTTTCTCAGACTGGGAGGCGAAGGTAAGATGCAAATTTTTTTTAAATCTTTTTAAAATATTTTATATGATGAGACATTTAAAAAAAAAAAGAAAAATATTGATCTGTAATTTTTTTAAAGGCAATTTGTCCTGAAGCAGTTTTTTTTCTTCTTCTTTTAAACAACACAATTTTAAGAGTAAAAAAATAAAAGTAAAAATTACAAATTCTTTCGACGTTTCTAATCACCTCATAAATCAATAATAATTTAGAGCGGAACCAGAAGATGCTCATATTAAGATATTTTATAGGGAGCTTCACTGCATAGCTTGTTATTTAAATGTCGAATCACTTGATTTTTAATTAATAAGCTGCTAATAAGGTACAAAATCAACGAAAACAGGGCTTTTTAATAATAATTATTCTGAAATTAAGTTGTTTTTTTTCATATTTAACAGTATTCACACAATCGCCTTATTAAAATCATCTTATCGCTCGTTACATGAAATTCTCCTGAAGCAGATGAACACTATTAAAAGTCTAAACTGATATGAATAATTAGGAGATAAATTTATTAAAGTTTTAAGAAATTCATTAAAATTTTATTACCATTGTTACACTATTAGTAATATATTTATAAATAATTAGTAAAAGTTTTATTTTTCACAAGTTTACCTTCTAATATGCGCAAATTAATGTCACGTAAGTGTCAGATAACATTCTTTTCCTTAACTCTAGAATGCATGATCATGAATTCATAAACTACTGATCATAAATCATTTGACATGATAATCTTCGAATTTAATGACAAGGCGATTGAAACTGGTTAATGTTGATATGGCGTTTTTAATTATCACTTTAATGGAATGTAAAGATTCGCTGAAAACTCTAAGTAGTAGGTGCTTTAATTTTAATTAATAGTAAACCACACATCAGTTAGCATCAACATGCGATTGAAGGGGATGGAGACATGGGAGGGAGGTGGGAGAGGAAGCTCAGGGAAATAGTTAAGCCCGTGAAGGGTGTATGATGGACGTATAATTTTCCAACTATAGAGAGGTGGCGATTGAGATAAACTGAACGGCCGGCAGCTCGGTTGCAACCGAAATCAAATCAAAATCCCAAACATCGACGCCAAAACTAGTGAAGCATCTCACGCGGCAAACCACGGACTTTCAATTATCTTGCACGGTGATGGGTCAGAAGACCCTGATTTCCGAGCGTCGCCACTCGCCGTCACAATCGTTTCTCACGCTGACCCCTTCTTCCTGACACCGGGATTCTCTTGTTGTAACGTCTGAGCTTATATACCTGAGCTTCTTCTTACCTGAGAAAAAATTCTCGTTATGGGGTATCTTTGGGATGAAAAAGCTAAGTTATGACATTATCAAGGATTTGTTTTTCTGACTGATAACGAAAGGGATGATGGATAGTTATGACTAACTGAAAATTCTATCTAATTAGTGCATCGTGTTTAAAAATTTTCGATACTACCATATATTGTCCTTTGTAGTAATTGTAAAACTTCGTTCATTAACCGAACATTGAACTTTACAATATCTCATGACTAGCAGCAAACTTATTGTTTATTAATTCACATGGTCGATAAACATGGCATTTATGAATATAGTATACGCCAAATATAGTTTAATTAGCCGTTTATGCGACATAGAATCACATCAAAATTAGTAAAACTGTTATTCATTGTAAGAATCTAAACAACATTTAACATTCCTAAATTTTACGTATACGCTACTTAAATTTATAATTAAGAAGAATAAAGCATTCCAAAAGTGGATAAAAGTAATAAAACAATATTTTAAAAGTCTCATAGCAATACAGAGTAAGTTACATATCTTAGTATGATTGAAAATCGAATTCATAAATGCGGTATGGATATTTTAAAGTGTCACATTATCTTTCGAAAGTAATTTATTTCTCTTCCACGAAATCTAAATCTAGCCTGTTCCTCAAAATTATGTGCATTTCAGGTTTTTTTGATTAAATTATTTTCAAGGCAATATTCCTAGAAGTCAATAACACGAATTGTATTTTTAAGTTTATTTTAAAAGAAACCGACTTAATGTCCAGCTGATCTTCCCTGAGAGAATAACGTCTGTATAGTTGGCTTTCCCTCATGCGTTAAAGTTCTAAGTAGAAATGAGCCGTGCCAAACGTAAACAAGAATCAGTTTTGCCACAATTGTGATGGAGTTTATGACTCGTATTTTTCATCGCTCGTTTTACCTCATTTTCTTCTTGTGGTCTGATTAGCTTCTTCTTCTTCGTCTTTCTCCTTCACCTCGTCCCCGTTTCCTAATCTCTTTCTCTGCTCTTCTTTCTTTAACCATTTCCGAAATTAGCCCGTGGTGGAGAAATTCTCCTTCGCCTGCCTCTGATCTAAAACTTAATTAGCCGTCAAAGTAATTCCACTCCAACTACATGTTAATCCGCATTTGCTTTTCTTTTTTCTTTCTTTTTTCCCATCCTTCTCCTTCACCGTCCTTTCTCCCTCCCACTAGAATTTCACTCGAGCTTCTCCTATTTCATCAGTGCCATGGGTCATGAATCCCTCCCTATCCGGAGACGAACCACTATAAGTGCGCTGTTTCCATTCACCTAAACCCCTAATGATATTTTACCTAAGATGTGAAAGTCGGCGCACACACGAACTAATTATGAACTTTTTGGGAGAAGCTAAGGGGGTTGTCGGCAACGGTCATGCTAAGGAAGGATCTTTTTGATACGGGGCTTCCCGCAAGAGCGAACTTGTTGAATTCTATTCGATCCAAGGATAGATTCCACCCGATGGCCGTTGAAGAACTTCTGCGCTATGATCGGCCTACGCAAAGCGGCTTCTGCACTCGAGAGAGAGAGAAGCGGATAAAAGAGGAGATGGAAGTCGAGGACAACAAGGAAAAGCCTTTCACTCTCTATGCAAATTGCTGAAAATCCCCTCTCCCGCACTTAAACAGCCCGAAAGGATAGCCAGACCTCAAAATACTCGAGATAGAGCGACAAATCTTAGACTCCCTCACACCCACACATACACATGAATCAGAGTGTTGCCCAATAGACGTTCGATATTGGCGCTGGACAGCACGAACGCCTCCTATTGTGGGAACTCTGGTGACATATTCCCCGTGACAAAATCAATGGCAACAGAATCCTTTATAATGAAGTGTATTCTGTCGGTCTTCTTTCTGCTTTTTCGGGAGACTGCATCGAAATCAATACTCTTTTTTGCGCCCTCTCTTTTTAGTTACCAAGGGACGCTTGAACTCGCTTTTCGGATTTGCTCCTCCCTCTCTCTCTCTCTCTCTCTCTCTCTCTCTCTCTCCCTCTCTCTCTTTTACCCTTCCAAAAATTACATATCGAAAGAAACTATGAGCTTAATTTCTCCCATTTAGTTTCAATGTTATTTCTTTTCTGTCCTCACTGATTCATTTTTTTCTAAGAACCTAACATTTTCCCCTTTCCATGGCTTCCTTTTTCGGTATAAAACGAGAGGAAATTTGAGCTGTAAAATTTTATTTTTTCGTTTTCGCTCATCAAAGAAACTAGTGCATTATCGACATCAGAGCAACGGGAGGTTTACATTTTCTTTCACTCATGCTGAGAGCATTTCAACTTTATGGCGTAGACTATACTTTTATTCGAGGAGAGGCTCACCAAACATCACAAAAGCATCTAAGTAAAGCCAGATTTCGCTTTTTCCTCCCCTTTCCCTCTTTCTGCAATGTTATCCGCATTTATTTTTTCGCCGAACTCTCCTCTTCCCTTAAAACAATGAAAATGTTAGATTATATTAGCATAACATTATGTATCACTTTTTACAAGCTGGTTATTATAAATTCTTTAGATGCACACTTCTGTTTTCTAAACACGTTTTGCAAATGTTAATGTCAGTGTTGCAAATGCAATTACCTGTGAGGATTCTGATAATGTTAATTAATGGTAATATAGATTTGAGTTCAGATAATAAAAAGCATTGTCATGTTCTTAAGAGGCCTGCCAAAGACAATATTTTGAAAATATCAATATAATATCTGAAAAAGTACAAACCTTTGCGAGATAAAAGTGATAAAATATGTAAAATAAATAAACTTTTAGAATAATTAGATAATTTTTTTATAAATAATTAAGAAATGAGTTCTTGGATAATGATAGTCTAATTGCAAATTCCAATAAGGATACTTCTTCTTGAGCTAAACATTTCAAGCACACGTGTCAAGTTTTCGCGTACACCCTGCAAAAGTAGAATATTTTGGTATATCTAATGCTAAATTATCATGTTTTTAAATATTTTCCTGTTTAATAACGATGTTTAGTTAAATTTGTAAAATTAAAGAAAATAAAATTCTTAAATATGTAACGTCGTACCATAAATGGATGGGTGAAAATATAAGTACACCAATTGACATATTTGACACTCATAGTAATTTAGAGCTAAAGGTATTATATTATTAAAAAATGAGAAATGTTGATTTACACAAAGAGACGCAAGTTATTATGTCTCGAAAACATAATTTTTCTTGTCCTAAACTTTGGTGATGGTCCACAATTGGTGTTTATCCACAATTAATTGTAAGTCGACTTAGTCTATTTGTATTTTTAGCCATTCAAATATCAAATCGCATAAAAAGTACGAAATTCGGCAGCGGTGGTTCTGAAATACTAAGGTGTTCTAAGATTTGTAGATAATGAATATGTTTATCAAGATTGTTACATTTCTCTAACGAACATTTAATAAAAAGAAAACTTTCAGTTAAATATTTCTCGAAAAAAATTTAGAGAAATTTTTCATTTTTCTATATCAGAAACGGCTTCTTAATTATCAATCATATGAAGAATAATTTTCTCAACTGAGGCTTCCTTTATGAATAACAGGCTGATACTGTTGTAATCATATGGTCCTTATCCTAATAATATGATCATGTTATTGCTAAGGAAAGACTTACATGAGAAAAGCATTGTTTTAATATCAACAACTTCAGTGATATTATCGATTGAGAAAAGTCTTGATGTTATTATAAGAAAAGCTATTTTTTACATTAAATTTTCATTTTCAAATTGTCTTTTAAAAAACTAATTCTTCCGAAGATTCTTCACAATTCTTTGCATAAAAGTAATTTGTTGCTATTAATAAGCTACTTTCTAAAAACATGTTTGTATCTTTTCTTATATCCGTGACGTTAATGCTTATCGGAAGCTTTACATATTTTGTGGCTTAACATAATGCATTCGATCTTAAATTTTCTATCGCCTACATAACACTTTAGAATTTAAATGGCGTTCGGGTAAAACTGAAGCAACAAACCCACGCAGCGTTTTAATTTAAAGTTAAAGAACGCAGATCATATCACGTAGTAAGAGCTTCTTGCGTTCATTGGTTTTAATTTCTCGGACTAATCGTTTTTATGGCTGCAATAAGTTCTTTAAAAAAAAATGAAAACAATGTAGATCTCCAAATTTGTTTTTCACGATCGTCAAGGGGTCTTCTAGTTTGTGCGTCTGCGCAGAGGAGAAAGGCGAACTGTCTCCATGAGTAGGAAGAAAGACAGAACGAGAGTCAGAGGAAAAATTGTTGAAGCCGCTATGAGCGGAATGCATCTTAATGAAGTGAAACCCAAACTTTCTTACCTTTTAGGATGCAGCGATGAGCACTGTCTAGATAGACGAAATAAATCATAAAACGGATGAGGAAAGGGGTGGAGGTGCTGCTAACTGTTAATATAAAGGGGACGAATGAGAAATGAATAAGTAATTCCATTCATTTCAATTTAATTTCAGACCTGGGAAGATGTTACTTATCTGTATCTATTAATGATTTTGAAAGTATCTGTATCTATTAATGCTTCTAGTTGGGCAAGGGGGCTTGATTAATTATCTACCACTGATTTATGTATTGGTTTACTATATATGAGATCAATATCGATCTTTCTGAAAAAAAGTGTTTAGAGTAAGTTTTTAAAATCTATCTAAACTTCAAGGGTGTGCTTTCTGTATATGAATGTCATCAGTAATACTTAACGTAACCTCCTATGTTTTAGAAATAGTATCCTTATATTAAGTAAGAGAATTGTTAAAAAAAGTTATTAAAGGATTCTTTATAGCCGTCGCAACAATGAAAAACTCCATAATCAATACTTTGACTGTGTATCTATATAAAGCACAATGTTTGTATGTTTGTCCGGTTTTAAAATGCAAATTGGAAGTAAGCTATAAAATCGAACTTTCACACACTGCTGTGTAATACTACCGCAGTGATGGAAAAATTCTAAAACTGGAGATAAGATTCTCAAAAACATAGAAATTAATTTTCTTTATGCCTTTACATATGAACGAGACTTGGAGTGGATGTTTCTTTGCTTGCATGCGTGAACAATCAGCCCGTCGTGTTTGCGTCAACAATCGGCTGTTGGTGCTTGTATGTTGCGTTAACAATGGTTGATGAAATTAATATATGCTATAGCCGACGAAAAAGACAGGCCCCCGTCAACGCCTCCTATAAAGAAAGCCTCGGCACTGAAATGTCATACATTGTTACATCATCATAAGTCGAGACATATGAAGGTTGGATTGTTAATAGACCTATCTTGGTTAGGTGATTTTTCAGTGCCGGAGCCTGTATTTCTCGTTGGCCTCGCAACAATTCCAAGTGACGTAGTGCCATGGCTTTGTACAGATCGCGTTAGCTTTGGCCAGGGCCTGTCTTTTTCGACAGCTACGATGTTTGCCTTAATGATTCACATTTCTAGGGGAATTATTATAAAAAGTAATAAATAAATAAATAAATAAATAAATAAAAATCATTATTATTTCTTTTTTTAATTAAAATATTTGGAGAGATGTAAGAAATTATTCTAAAAAAATAAGACAATACAACTTTTAGGGCGTGTAGCTGCTCAAGCTTTTGCTGAAAAGGTGATGGAACTTTCCCTAATAAACTAATAACTCGAGAAAATTTATTTTTTTCATATAGTATCTGTAATTTAGTAAATTCCTTTAGAGAATTTATAGTGTTTATCTAAACGTATTAAAAATTATAAAGACCTCAATTGACTGTGTGATAAGGCAATCCTGGCTGTTAAAACTGATACTGTCAAAATAAACAACAACACTCAGGACATGAGTCCACGCTCTGTGACTGATTACAACTTTAGTGAAAACGTTACATGTTTATGAGGCTGTAAACAGAGTTCCTCATATCTCTCAACCCATCAATGAAGTATTTTTTAATATAGAAAGAAATAATTCAATAGTCATAGCCTTTCTTTGATATTCTAAAATGTTAAGGATGCAATGTCGAATTTTCTTGGGCAAATCCAATTAGACACAAAATTCCGGTGAGAGCATTTTAAAGAATTCTTTTCGTTTTAGAAAGTAAATATATACTTATTAAGGATTTTTTAAATGCGTCCTAATTTATATTCAAATGCAGATAGTGCAAAATTTCATCAAACAGACAGATCGAGCAACGCCGGGCATATCAGCTAGTTTTAAGTAAAATACTCATAACAAAATACAAAAGTGTTCTTTAAAAGTTTTTAAATTTATAGATTTCTTTTCGGAGTTGAAAATTGTCTATCAAAATTCATCCACATTAATCATTGTTTATTATTTGAATTCATTGTTTGTTGTTTTGCTTTCTGCCAATTATGCGTGGACTCATTTATTAAATAATCCATCTTCCTCGATGAGATTAATTGGAAGCCAACAACACTAAGAAAAAATTGGGAACCTATTTATGGGTCCACTTTGTGTTTTCTCTTTACTTAAAGACTCAGGAAATTAAATTTATTTTTAGTAATTACTAAAGCAAGTGTTGAGGTTACTATGATGCTTTGAAGAAATCAAGTTCTTCTACTTGTTCTTGTAATAGTAATTTCACAACTGTTTGTTACTTGTATAATATTATTAAGCTGTTTTAATCAGTTGAAAAGTCAAGTGGCCCTAACAAAAACCATTATGGTTAAATGGGAATCCTATTTTATAGAAAATATTCTTTTAAGTATTGAGACACAAAAATCCGGGTTCTTATTCTATTAAAGCTTTACTGAGTGAATCTTTAATACTATGCAGCTTAAGCAATATTCTCAAAAGACGGCTAAATAAATATAAAATGAAATTTGAAATATAGTGTCTCCGTTAATCATATAATATTAAGACAATGGTCTCTTTAAAAAATACTTGAAATTCGTGCAAACACATTCATATCGATATTCCATCTTCTTATAATTTATTATTCTTGCTCCCCTTTGGTTAGTTGACATTCTCTTCATTCCTCGAAATAAATAAATAATAAAATTCCAACGTGGTTTTAAAAGTGAATCGCGTATAACGCCACTATGCAAAACTCGAGAGACGTTGCCGTACAGCAAAGCGTGTGGAATGTATTATTAAAATAAAACATGTGGAAATTGATTTCCACTGGATAGTTGTTGGCTGAGAGGATTTGCACTTTTTGAATTCGGAGACCGATAATTTGTTTGCTTTGACAATGAGCCCAGCAAAACGATCCGGGAATACCAATTGCCTTTCAAATCGATTTCTCCCGATAAGAAAGAAGTCACCCTTGTGTCGATGTAGCATTTGATTCACTGGAAAAAGAGAGGGGAAAATGATGGCTACTCCAAGTGGATCTGGAACTGAAAAGACTTTTTGAGTTTCTTTTTTTTCTCGTAATCAAAGGAACTTCAAGGCAATACGATCCGTGAAGTGTATAAATTTAAAAAAAAATTAAGCTCTAGAAATCTGTTATGATAAAATTCACGAGCACATTTGTAGCAATCTTAAAATTTATGTTCATTGGAGTGTATGTATTAACTACTTAGTGAGTGTGTACGATCAATCCTAATGGTAAATCAATTTTTATTCGGTTACATATTTTCCACGTAAAAAAAAAAACAGTGGCCTTGTTCCGTGATTTTGCTCAGTGACCTTTAAATACATATTTAATACAGTTTCTTCATGTGTGTTTGTTTTCGCTTTAGATCGTCGCCTCATTAATTTTGTATTTTCTTCATCATTCAGCACATAAGTTCGAATGCGAGATTCGGGTTAAAGGGGAAAACGCATTTTAAATAATTGTATTTTCCCTATTCTTTTTCTGTTTTCTTTTAAAAAGGACTTTGGTAGCATTTTGAATAGTCAAACTATTTATCAATTCGTATAGGAATAACCGTGTACATTTTGACTTTAAAAAAAACGCATTGACGTAAAATTCAATAAGGCAAAGCCTCATTAAGTGAGGTTTCAACGGAAGCCTATTCATTCCCGCTACTATTGTGGATTAGTAGACGAAGAAAGAAACGTTTCTCGGTTTCATTGGTGTCTTTCTTTCCTTCTCCAGAATCAATGAACGATAATTAAAATAATATGGAATGTAATTAGGCTGGTCTTAGTCTTCAATTGAATTAACGCACGTATATGTCAATATCTGCAGAAGGCGGAAAAATCCCTCTTTTCTTCAGCAATTTCATCTCTTGGAAAAAATTCTCTCTCTCTCTCTTTCTCTCTTGGTGAACTTGTCCAATACTTGCACAGGATATTAGCAAAGCTATGGATTGAATTTGACGGTCACGGAACCGGTAATATTGTTATACGAAATTCACGATCGATTGAACCCAAGCCAAGGAGATATCGCTTTAGATTTCGTTCTCTCTCGTGCACGGTTAGAAAAAGTTGAAAGGAAAGGAAAACCTTAAATCAATACAAACAGCAAGCGTATCATATTCAGAGATACGAAAGAACTAATCTTGTTGCTTAATATGATTTCCTCCTGAGCGTTTGGACGTTATAAAAGTTTCTTTTTACCTATCTAGTTTCTGTAGCGCTCTTCCATATTAATCTCTTTCTCTCTCTTCCCTTTTGTCTGTCGTTATGAACGGTGGAATGCATCGCAGATTGTGATTTATCACGAGCTTAGTCTGTGCCAACGCTGCTTGAATTGCAGATGCACCCACAAGCATCGACCACTTAATAGGGGGTGGTAACCTTTCCACAGCAAAATTCATATCGCCCTCTACGCCTAAGCATGCATCACAGATTATGGAGATATTTGCCAACAAACAAGCTCTTTGTCAAGCATTTTTCAAAGCTTTCAGTGTAGCTCAACCATCATCTTTTGAAAAACGCCGAACGCAGGATGGATCGCTTCGAGAATAGAGCGATAGTGTTGAGCATCGACGAACAATGCCTGAGCGCAGATGGTCACAGCATTTGGAGCAGAGTTCACACTTTTAATTTCACTTTGATGATCATCAGAAAGTCATTGGCAACATAGACGCTCTGGTGAGAGATAGAGGGAGCGCTGGTGACAAGTGAACTCACCCACTCATTCGCTCGTCCACTCAGCAGCCTCTTTTACACCAGGCGATAGCTTTGTGCTCACCGATGATCCAGAGGACGAAATCGGAAGGAAAATTTTTCGTTCGAAAAACCTCTGTCGGCAGCCGAATAGGTTTCATTTACAGGAGGTGGGAGATTGGATGTCCCCGCCATGGTTGTCACCACCGCCTGGTGTGCGATCGTTTCGGACGGAGGAGGAGGAGGAGGAGGAAGCGGAGGAAAAGAGTTGCCACAGCGACCCCCATACTCTGCCTCTCCGAAGGAATCGTGATTAAACATGGACGTGATTCAGTCGCGTTTCCTTCATTAGGGATTCTTTAAAAGCGGGCAAATTAAGCGGAACGCCGTTGCCTAATGCCCCAACTCGAACTAAACGCTTTTCTCCCTTCTCGTCTCGATGCGCCTTCTTTTCACTCCCTTCAAAATGTCTTCTTCCCCCTCTTTGTCGCCCTCCTCCTCCTGCACCGCATGCTTCGATTGCTTGTCAAAATGAAAGCAAACTTCAAGGCTTTTATGGTTCAAATGAAGGAATCATAAGCAAGAATTAACAAAAAGAGATGCCTTGCTTTATACGCATGCGCAAACAAGAAGAAAAAATAAGCAAAGTCGATTTTTTCTATCCTCCTTCTTCTTTTCGATCGAACTAAGTCGAATGGCACTTTTCTTTAGATTAACTCCGCTTTTCAAAATTAGAAAAGTTAAAAAACAAATTGACGAACATGTTCTTCATGAACCTGTGCTAAAGTTTCCTCTTCATCTATGACGTCTCCTTTTTCTAAAGGAATTCATCTTCTTTCTTCTATTCCATTTTTCCCCTTTAAGCTTTTAGCTAACTTTTCCAAGAATGGATGAATAAATGCTAATGGATTTCTTCTACACAGGACATTCGAATTATTCATCAGCGGGCATTTCATTAACAAGTTAGTAGCTCGGAACACCGAGAATTTGAAGAGTCCTTTTCAAAGCACTTAAAAAGTTCGTTACTGAATCCTATATTTCCGTCTGTCCACTTTTTTTAAGGTGTCGGATATACATGTATTATATATGAAATGTATGTGTCTTTCATCACTGATTACGGACATCGCATCCAAATTTCTGTGAGAACAATAGTTCCCGAGATATCGGCCAAAAAACGAATTATATCTCGAAAACGGTGAGGCATAGCGAAATGGAATCGCAACACTCTAATAGTTCACATAAAATCATAACTTTCGATAATCGATCAATATACAACGTTCGATTCCTCTGTGACGTATATACGTGCATCTAGTAGACTCAATAATAAGCATAAATTTAAAAAAAAATTCAAATTGGACCAATTGTTAGGGATTTAACATATCAACCGGATGATATGAGCCGCGGTATTCATTCACTATTCAATAAGGTATTTAAATATAACTATATAAACTTCTGCAGTGAGGTCCAATTTAACAACTCAACAAATGAGAATCATATTGTAACAGTGGTATGAAAGAGGACAAATTGGCAAAAGCTATTGCATATAGTTTCACTAAGTAAACGGACCCTAGAACGTATTAATTTGTATAATTCGTATATAAATATTCTGTTTATAATGTTTCACGCTTTATTCTCACGGACCCACTTGCCCTCAGAATAGTTTACACTATTCACTCTTTCACAAACTTGTGCTTATTTATACAAGTCACTCAAACATGTTCATACAAAATCTAATTCACTTGCCTGTACACTTTGCTATCGAACACATTTACCTTCTTTAGCATATTTTTACTTAAATTCTTCATCAACTTCTTAAGTTTGTTTTTGCAATGATAGCTTGCGCATTCTATTTTCAAATTAACTAAATGCTCAATTCTCTCTTTTCTATACGAATATCCATTTGTTCTTTCTAATAAATAACAGGTCAATTTAAGAATTCAAAACTGGATCAGCAATTGGCTGAGAGCGTATTGAAATTTACTAAAAAAGGAAATTTTGTGATTGAACTACAAGGAAAAGGACGGGCCTACCCTGACAGCTCAAATCATATTTCCTATCATATCCATCGATTTCAGTTCCAAGTAGCGGTTCATTGATTTTGGTTATACTGCAGTAGAAGTAGTAGCATTAAACCGATAAAAATTATTATTAAAGTTTCTGAGCATTTATGAAATTAAATTTGGAGTGTCTTTTATATTTATTCATATGATAACACGATACCAGCATTTATCATTTTCTTAGCTCAAATACCTCGATGCATTAATGTTTCCGTTCAAAGTAGCATTTGAAGTACTTGCACTTGTGTTGAAAATTATTCTGTTAATATAATGCTTCTTATAAATTATTAATGAAAATAGATTCGTGTTCTTTTATGTTATAATTAGTCTTCTTCTTCAGTTTATTTATTTAAAAAAAAATTCAAGCTCAATGCAAACTTACCTGAAAACACAAAGATAATTTTGAAGTAATGTGAAATAATATAGACAGGTATAAATCTGAACTCCCCTTTAACACTTTTTGCAGCACTTAACTTCATGATCAAATTTCCTATCATTTCTATCACCTGTCTTTCCTCTTAATGACCACTGTTTTAGCCATCTCTAAAATCTAAACTGCCGTATATCAAACGTTTTTATGCCCATTTCATTTTTTTCTATATACAAAATTCTTTTCTATCCCCTTCTCCAAAGAGCTACATGAGTTTTTTTTCTTACTGTTATTTTCACCCTCAGTCATTATTTGCCACACATAACACCTCCTTTTGAACATTAAGCTTTCTTGCTTTCCAATTTGGAAACGTTTCAAATTTTGGAAAGCGTCTTTAATGGCAAATATGAATATAGCGTTACCGTACCCTTCAAGGTTAATTCCAAGTGTTGATAAATTTTAAGAACTTTGCTAAGTTTAAACGGATTAAACGGCATAAAAAAAATTTGATGCAGCTCTATTAAACTTTTAATCGCTTAAAATTTAATTAAATTCTAAAAAATATAATGGCTTAAGATATTATGGAAGCATTTCCGGCATTTTAGTGTTTCACCAAATATTGCCGTATGTTTATTGCATGCTTCTCTTTAAATTGCCCTGGGGAATTATAAGTTGGAGCTACAATACTTAAATGAATCGATGAAAGGAAGCAAACTACGATCCAAGCAAAATTCACCTTTGGACCTATTGAATCCCTTTCGAAGAAATTAAGCCTACGCCCTGTTCGCATTAATAATTCTTCTGAGGGAAGTAAATTCTGAAGAGAAAATTAAACTCTTTAAATTGTTGTATTATTATAAATATTTTTATAATTAGTTTTTGTTATATAAGCATTGATTGAAACGTCATGATATAGCAGGTTATAAAATGAATCAACTGTTCAGTTGAACCACTGAATGGAGCAGAATTAGCGAAATCATTATGATGAAGAATTGATATGACGTTTAATAACTATTAGATGTAATTTACTTTCAAAATAACTGCTGTTGACTGTTGCCAAAGACAAAGAACGGCAGATAACCAGATTATAGATAGCTCTTAAAATAACGAACGACGCCGATCTGCCCTTCTGGTGACTAAAAGGCGATGATGAATTCCTGTCATCGTTTAGCGTTAATTATTAGCCACTGTTTTTATTTCCTTGAAATACTAAATTTCATATTTTCATTATCTTTATCCATTATCCTTTCTTAGCCACCTATTCAGAATTCATAAAGAAAGATAGCTTGTTCGCTAAGTAATTTAGTATCCATTTGTAACTTGAGTGGAAACTGCGCTGTACGTTATCGTCCTCGACCTCCTTGAATAACAATGGTCTGACTTCTGGGTAAAATTTGTTTTGATTAATCTGAGAGTGCCGAATAAGAAAACATATCCTGTTTTGATATGTTGATTGTTTTATGGGCGAATCAATTCACAATCAATGAATAATCGTTCTGAGATTATGTAAAACTAACAAAAATATTTAAATCAGCACATGAATATCAATGAAGATCCAAGAACTCTAGGATGATATGAAGCAAGCGTCCAATCAGACCACCAACTCAATTTTTCATTGAAAGATGGCTTCCAAAAATACAATGACCCTGAGCACATATTAAGGTTAAGGCCATGTCAAATTGAAAGGGGTAGGGTCATCTCAAAACTATCGTTCCTTTAGATTTTCTACTCAGTTTTGACCAAATTTTGACCACTATTTTGGCCATGTTCCCAAATAGAAAGGATATGTGTGCTTATTGTAGCTTTTAGTTAGTTTTTGATGCTCTATTCAAATCTGAAGTCAAATTCAAAAAAAATCAAAACAATTTGGCGTCGGAACGAGCAACTTCTTAAATACAGTAACGATGTTTTTAACATGATTTTGTTTTCGGATTCAGAAGTGGCATATGGTTAACCTGAAATTACGGTACGGTATACAGGATGTTTCCAAAGGTATAATCCAAACTTCACACACAGATAGGAGGCATAAAGGTGAACAGATTCTGTTAATACATGAGGGATCAGAACTCAACCATTGCCAAGGTAACGTTAGAGGGGGGGAGGAGCAGTAATCAGAGTGCACATGAAAACACATGAAAGCACTATGCACACGTTTATTACGGAACTGCGAATCCACTGAAGCTTTACAAAATATGCTCAAAATGTGAGCCAGCCATGGCCTCACATGCTTGGTATCGGCGCAACATGGACTCCCGTATGCGGCCAAAGATTCCGGGCATTACTCTGATATCGTCTGAAACAAGTTCAATGCTTGTCATAGTTGTTCGGTACACAACTGATTTCATGTGGCCCCAAAAAAGAAATCATTGCCAAAGAACTACAACCTGTTGTGTTGTGCCGTCATTTGCATGCTTTATCAATTTTCATTTGCTCCCCCATTAACTTGACAATGGTTGAGTTCCGACCCCTCACGTACAAGTATTAACAGAATCTGTTCACCTTCATGCCTCCTACCTGTGTGTGAAATTTGGATGATACCTTTTGAAACAACCTGTATAATTAAGATTAGGTTAATTTTTTTTAGCTAACTATTGTTTTTAACATCGTTCTGGTAATGCCTTCGTTTTTAACATCGTTCTGACAATGAACTGCACGCATTCTCAACTACTTTTTCATTTATATGTGGAAGGAAGAGAAAATGAGTTTAGCCGAAAATTTACCCTTTTCTATGTCTATTAGCTTTATTAATTATAAAATTGTATGTTTCAAAAATATTTTCTAATAAATAACACAAATTCTAACAAACTTTGTATCACAAAGTGGTAATTTAAATTTCCTAAGCCTCTCATTGTTGAGTTTGCTTTTATTTCCCCAGAATTAATATTATTCGAATTTGTAAAAAGGCTGATTGATCTCGGTTCTTTTCAGTTCGGTTGGTCCCTAATCCTCGCGCCACTGTCCACGTAAACATTTCGTGTCACCCATCTGGAGAAAGATTTATGGATGGCTGTCAGGCCACAAAAGTCCATTTGCGTTTAATTCTCGCGTCACATTTTTCATGAATATTGATTCGAGCGAGATCCAATTAATGTTTGCAGATATTTCCTGGCATTAAGGTTTTCTACCTTTCTCCCGATCATTCTCCGTGAAGATGGTTGGAACCATCGGCTTCGCTCATGTCAAACAAGATTCGCCCCGATGAAATTCATGGAATATTCATTGTTCCTGCCTTCCAATCACGTCACTTTGGAAGCCGAATCTCAGATTTACTGCCCACTATTGATAATTCTTGTCATTCTTGCTGAGCTGAATATTTTTAACTATACAATGTTTTTAATAATAAAAAAATAATTGAGAGTTAATGAAAATATAAATATATTTGTTCTAGAAACATGTCGCTTTATTAATGAGTTATATACGGAAGGTAAAACGAAATACTGTGTAAATTAGAACAGAATTTCATGAGTGGAACATTTCTAAACAATAATGTGACATTAAGTGAAATCTTTAATTGGTCTAATTTGACATTCGCGGCATCGGCAATTTCATTTTCGGCTTTATTAACTTCATTGCGTGTTTATTTTAAAGATTATAATGGCAATTTAAAGACTGAAATTATGTTGCTTTTATTTACATGAGCTATTTACTCAGCGATCGTTTTTCGATGTTGACCAAAGACGTAAATAGGATTTTAAGAGGTTGCAATTATGCGCATTTTAATATTCATTTAAGTTTGATTGATAAAAGGAACCATACGAAGAAACCTAAAATTGATATGCATGAAATAAAATAAATGGAAAGTTTTTATAAAATTTAAAAGCGACAAGCATACAATCTATAGTTAACACATCTATAGTTACGTGATATAATAAGTCATCATTTAACCAGAATTGGAAATAAGATTTATGTACACAATTATTATACAAAAATAGTTTTTCTTTCTTCTCTAAAAATTAGGGCATTTGAGTTATGCGGCTGATATGGAATACTGATTCTCCAGCCTTCATAATTTTCCACAATTTAATAAAAATATTTATCTTTAATTATCTTTAATTGCTAACGAAATAATTTACTTTATTGCCACTTCCTAGTTTTGTGTAAATATTTCCTTAATTGCTTTAATTATATTCTTTTGTGTATTTTGCAATTCTTAGAAGAGTCTTTGTGTGTTTAAGAATTTGCGCTATACGTCGGGCTTGTCCAATCTACGGCCCTCGGGCCACATCGGAAATTCTTTTACATTGCAGCAACTAGCTGATATCGATTTGGCACTAAGCCAACACATACTGAATTGACAGGTCTGCTTTATG
Organism: Rhysida immarginata; assembly: GCA_023313115.1. NCBI lineage: Eukaryota > Metazoa > Arthropoda > Chilopoda > Scolopendromorpha > Scolopendridae > Rhysida > Rhysida immarginata. The sequence continues at coordinate 2,521,928 of JAHWFO010057283.1, read as the reverse complement.
TAAATTTCAGTGATAAAAATCCTATTTCATAATTTTTAAGAACTTACAATGACTGTTTTTGCTGTTGCAATATAATCATTTAGGATAAACAGAGACCAGGCATAAATTCTGGCAAGATGCTTAAAGAGCATGTTATAGTAGCAGGACGAAGTATAAAAAAATATTCTCGGATAAAAGAACTTGCATGCAGTTTATTAAGTCTTGCAGTTCAAGAAAGAATCACATTATCAATAATTTCTCTTTACTGGATGGCGTTTTACCTCCCATTCTTTCTACCCCCTAATGCAGCGCCCTCCCACAGTTTTTCTTCGAAAGGGAAGAGAGAAAAGTTTTTTATTGTCTCCGTTAGCGATGGATCAACGGAAAAGAAGCCGATAACCTAAGGAGTCCATATGGCTTCATTCAACTGATTAGCCGCTTTTCCTTCCGTGCCACTTCGTTGAAAAAGCCGCCCGTGGACAATGCACAAGAAAAAAAGTAGTAGATAATAAAGGATGACAGGATATGAAAAAGAAAAGAGGAAAAAAAAGGGGGCATAACATCCGAGTGAGATATGAAAGCAAGAAACATAATGATCAGTTTTTATTATATTTTGCCTTCTTGCTATTCTTTTTTCAATATTGATAAATTACTTTTTTGCGCGTATATGTCTGAATACCCTAACGTTATTGAATACCTGGGAATCGTCATTAACAGAAATTTACTGTGGAACATAAAACTTTATTTTCTTAAAGTAACTTGATAAGTAATTAGAAAAAATGAATAACATGAAATCTGTAAATAAGAGTTTAATAAGAGTTAACTTCCAAAATGTAAAACTTATGAAAAATAAAGTTATAATTACAAGGGTATGTGTAATTAACATGAAGCATACATAGAATGTCGACTCCTGGGAGCGAAAAGGTCAAATCGATGTGTGCTGCAGGCTGATTGAAGATGAAATATAAACCCGGCTCAGTACGAAGAGTGTTTTCTCTTGTAGATCCATTTCGATATACATAATGAGCTTCAACTGCTGATCTTTAATGTTCACAAAAGATTAATGTTACAAAATAAGTCTAATGGAAACCTTTCTAAAAACCATGTCCAAAGGGAAAAACTTTAAGAAAGTGGTGGAGGTTCTCATTAGGGAATCCAGATACCGTCACTAATTAAATAAAATAGAGAAACAAAAACATAAGTAATTCAATTAAGGTTTTTGTTCTTAATTTTCTATTCCCTGGTTTATAGGCTAAGTTTGGTAAGAATAGGAGAAATTCAAATTTCGGTTGATAATTGTTTAATAGCGTGCATGAAGTGACACTTTCACGTAAGAGTCTTTTGAACAACAATTTTCTGCGGTTGTTGTGAATTGCCAGGTTTAGCCTTGGGATTGCTATTTCACATTCTTATAACTATGCGATATAAGTTAGTAACGTTTATGTATTTCTCAGGGCAATCATTTATCCTTTGAATATGCTTTTCCATTTATAAAAATTTTGCTTCGTTTAATGTTTGCCATTTAATTTTAAATTATACAAAAATTTTCTTAAAAATATACTAAAAAGACCCATCGATTTTAAAGAATTACTGTAAATACCGACATAGCGCTGGCTAATAATAATAATAATTAACATGCAGCACATTAATCTGATAAGTTTGTCAATACAGCCGGCTCGGTGGCCGAGAGGGTTAAGGCACAGGTCTTTCCGCTCGACACCAGCGAGTCGCGGGTTCGGAATCCCACCGAGGGCATAGATACTTGTATTTGTCCCGTTCATAATAGTTCTTTCATCACCATTGGGGATAGTACAATAGACGTGAGGTCGCAGTGCTTGGTTCTTTGACAACCACCCCTTTAATATTCATTACTCATTCTCTATACACCGATTAAAGGTAGATCACGCTTTAGCAATTTAACGTAACATCATATAAGATAATCAAAAACTTCTAGAGGCTAATTAAGTTTACTTTTTCGTCTCCTTGTTTAATAAAATCTTGATTAAAACGTTAAAAAGTTTTTGAATTGCTCTTCTCTTTCTCATTAAAATTGGGAAACTTTTAATATAATTTTGGAGTGCACAGGTATTACGTTATTCAAGTCTCTTTTCAAAACAAGTATTTTAATCTATTCGATATATTACTTGACAATGGGATTATTGTTTCAGCTCTGCACTTGATTTTTTCCCACCTATTTGACGTCATCGCTTTTTCCTTCTCATAAACTTTCATTAGCGAACGTCAAAGAATTTTCCTGTCAAAAAAGGATTACACGCGTCATCTTGTTATTTTACATGGTCAGTATAATTAATTATATCCTCTTTCTTATTTATTTTCTCATTAATCATCACTTCAAAATTTTTAAAAAATAGCTAGGTCTTCAGGATGTTTTGCATGTCTGTCCTTTAAGAACCATTTTTTGCTCAACCCACTTTTCATGGAAATCGAGCTGTCTCGACAAATTTTTATAAAAATGTCAACTCAGATTTCATCAAATCAGTCGGAGTAGTTCAGGAAGGAATTTTAAGGCATAAACGAAAATGCGGCTTGTTCGCTTATTCTATCCTCTTATTAAATTATAAAGAAGTTTAGTTTTCTCTTGCATACACAGTAAACAAATAGCTCTACAAACTTTAAAGCCTATAGATTTTAATGAAATATCAATTTTTTAATAGTTCGTTTTATTATTAAATTATATAGGAAATACAGGAACATGTAGTTACACTATACTCTATCAGCTTTTCCTTACGCCGACGAGCAAAATTTCTTACTTCTGTCACTACAAGTTCTCCAAATTACACTCATAAACATGGGCTGGCATAAAGAGAACATGTTCTTCCAGAGATTCACTACCTTGGTTTCATTTCCTCGTACTCGTCTAGCCCTTGGCACTTTCAAAACTGAAGGAGCACCTGAGAGAAGAACATCAGTTCGTGTCAGACAATGAAGACTGCGGTTAAGAAGTTGTGGTTCTTTCACAAAGATCCACTATTTCTATGTCGACGGACTCTTGTAAGTGAATGAAACTTGGCAAAAATGGTTGGATAGTAGAGATGATTATGTTGAGAAATGCCAATAGCACACATGCTTTATAAATTAGTCTAATGAATAACGGCATTCTGTACATATCAAAAGAAAAGTCGAGAAGACCCTGTCGTTTTTATTGGAGGAAGAAAAAAAAATTTAAAGTTCAGCATTGCCATAATAATCGACTTCGAAACTTTCTTTGTACATCCGGGTGCAAATTACGAATTGTTTGTGTTAAATTGTTATGTTATATCACAACAGAATGTTTAACATACTTTTTTTATGAAATTTGCTTAGCAAAAGTCATTCTTGTAACTTGCAAAAAGATATTACTGTAATGAAAGACGAAGAAAAAGCTTTAAAAATCACTTTTTTAAAATTTAAATAAATAGCGTTTACGTCGATAGCGGGATAAGCAAGATGCCGATAAGAAAGAAATAGATTCTTTAAAAACTTGGAGAGGAAAAAAGGGGTGGTAATCGACTTGGGCAGAAAATGATTGACAAAGCAAAATTCATAGATAAGGAAGACTCGAAAGTAATGAATGCAAAATGAACACGAAAGAAGACAGAGCGGTAGATATAAAATTCATAGCTGTTATGAATCGCTGGCGGTAAATGAACACGATATTTTTCTCAAAACGACTCATTTTGATATGAAAGGAGGGAAAAAGATTAGGGAAGGTAATAAAAAGTATTTTCATGCAGATAAATGCAAATGGTTTCCACTGAAACAGGATGAATGGAGATGAAGGGCGAAACTTATGTCGGCGACGAGAAAGAAAGAAATGGGCTGGAGGGAGACACAAACTCGAAAGAGAGAAAGAAAAGAGAAGAAGGGAGAGTCCGTGTGATCGTCGACGTGTTCCCTCCCACCCTCAACTTCCATTTGCCTCTTAGTAAAAATACAAAAATCCACTTTTTTTTGTTTCTTCTTTAGAAAAACAGGGCATGAAAAAAAACATTAAAACGAACAGAGGAAGGAAGAAATTTTTTTGCATACGAAATGAATTTAGTAAACTTTAAAATTAAGTTTTGATTTTTTTTTCTTAGGTCTCTATTTTTTTCACCTTTTTTCTACCACTCGAATAATACTGTTCGTTATGTCCCGCATGTACATTCAAAATTCTCTGGGTTTTAAGTGACAAGAATTAATACCAGGCCGAATAGAATTACTTTCTTACTGTACATAGATTTTATTATATGCGCATTGTAATGAACTGTAATGATAATTCATGTTGCAAACATTCATCCCTGTCTTAAAATTGTCTTTGAGTATTGTCTAAACGAAATCGTTATAAAGTAGTCAGCAATGAATTTGTTCAAGGTCATTACTACAAATATGATTTAAAGTAAAGAGATATTTGACTTGTATCCTAACTCAATGTATTTAATAGGATAAGGAACAGATAATCTATTGGTAAACTATATATCATCAAGGAAAAACAGCACGATTAATCCGAAACTGATCATCCACTGCCGCAGTCGCACATAAAAATAATCTAGAGGATGATGAAGTATAATGAACTAGGAAAGAAGCCTGATGAATCCCTTTAAGTCATCTAGAGGATTAAAGGGAGTCTATATCTAATCCTTACTTTAGATCGATGAAAGAACAAGGAGCTAGGAGATGTAGTAGTCTGTAGAAAATGTTGTCGAAAATGTTCCGGAGCTTGCCACATGTGTGAGAACACATTTCAGTGGTCTAATATATCAGCAATCACGGAGTTGAACTCGTTCTCCATTTTCGGCAGCAATTTCCTTAAAGACTCCCAGACGTATTTACCTATGTGTGAGACATACCGAGATCATCATGGATAGAATAGGCCTAGTTGTTGGTAATTCTGTCAACTTGGGCGATGGACCTTAGGGTAAATTTTTGAAAAGATTAATGGACCTTCTAACCAAATTATATGGTGCAGAAAGACTTTGATCACCAGAAGAGGGATCCACTAACCTCCTTAAATGTTATATGACCTTAATACACAGCCAATGACTTTAATACACGCGCACTTTTGATTGGTGTTAAGAGACTAATCGGTGGATGACTCTTCTTGCTGAACAAGCAATTCTTGATATTGTTACCTCACTATATGCACTCTTGGAATGGATAAGGAACTTTTGCATTGGTATTTCTAGTATGTCTAGGTAGAAGAACCTCCAAACTTCCATAATATTATCATTATAATTATTCCATTGCTGACGATCTCGGCGTATCTCCGATTGAGAACAATGATCAGGAGTCCTGAAGAAGTTGATTTCGAAGATTAAGGACCATCCTAACCTCCTGATTACTGATATTCTGGACACACGCTCACTATTAAAAAATTCTCGCAGACATCGCAAGCCTTGTCATATACTGGACGTCAACTTCGACGACATTCAACAGGCCATCTTTCCAGGCTACTGAATCTCCTAGCTCATCCCTCTCCCTCGTCAATCTACAATCTACTTATCCTCTTCTTTTTATCCTCAGGATGACTTACTAGATTTCAGCAGGCTTCTTTCCTACTTCAGTGCACTTCCTTTTGGGTACTTCTTGGGTGCCTGTGGCAGTGGAAGCATTGCTTCCGAAACACACACCCCCCTGCGCTGTTCGACTGTCGACCTCCCTTCTCGCTATATAGTTTATTATCCAAAATGATGGTGTATATACTGAAATTCATCGGCCAGTAATATTTGCCATATTGCTATTTCTATATCGTCTGGTCCTTTTCTGTTAATTACTGAAGCAATATTGATCTTCACGCCCGTTATGAAAAATGTATTGATAATCTTTATCTGTATTTATATAGCAAATGAAAGAAAATTAAAGGAATGCGTACAGATGCCATCATCGATTTGAGAAATTTGTTATTTCTATGGACAAATGAAGAGCTCACTTATCTCATAATTAGCGACAGATATACGAAAAAGTAATGAAAAAGTGCGCTCTCACTGATCATTAGACTATACTGAAACTTCATCCTTAATGCACTTTCAGTAATGTATACCTTGAACATGATAAATTTCCTCATTTATGACAAATAACATTTTTATGGATGAAATGTTATAATCAAGTTAAAACTGAGGCATAATTCTAACATAATTATGTAGAACAAAAGTTTTTTGCAATTTTTAAAATCATAATTATTAATCTTTTATAGCTCATATAAATTTCACAGGGGTGTAAATTTTTAATGCAATCTCCCTCGTTCGTATATGCCTACCGTTATACCATAAAAGCTTGCCATATTAAAATGTCGCCCTGCTCTAAGCTTATCGGTATCTACATTAATTATTTGTTATCGTTAACATTTATGCTTATCGTTAATGCTGTTGTTGTTCCTTGCGACTTCATAAAACTCTTAAAATTTAATTTTGTTGAAACGCTTGCTCCTTCTTCGTTACCAAAGCGACAAGTTTTTTTTTATTTTTTATCGATTTAGGAGAGAGAGAGAGAGAGAGAGAGAGAGAGAGGACAGAACATGGATGTACCGTCAACGCCCTTATCCATTTTGCGACATGTTGGTTTCCAGGGATAATGTCGCCTTGGCGGACACGGCTTCTGTCAACGGCCTGTCAGCGGAAGATGAATTTAGATGATCGGAGTGGGCAAGACGGGCTGCCATAAGGACAATCAAAACATCTAGGGACGAGTGACAACGGCTCTCTCTCTCTCTCTCTCTCTCTCTCTCTAAAGCAGTCCTTTGCCTGTTTTGATCAAGCCGGCCACCACAGGCAGACCAGTAAAGAAGGAGACGTTTATTAGGGACACTGAAATGAAATTGTCAGACACGAGACTGCGAATTTCATCTAGAGAGAAGTAAAAGAGCAATGAGAAGGGAGGAGAAATAGAAAAAAAGAAATTTCAATTGTCAACAGACTTCTTACAGAGCAGTTTATGAAGTTAGTTTTCTCCCCGTTAAGTTATCGCCCTTAAGTAAATTTATATAGAAAATTTAATTATTTTAAACCATATAATCATTTTAATTATATTTTAAAATGCACTTACGATTAATTTAACTCTTAAATTTTATTTTCTGCGACCTCCAAAATCTCTTCGTTTGAAATATTTCCTTCAGAGGAAAAAAATATTGATTATTAGTCAATCAAAAATTTATCGATCGAAATAAAATTTGGTTGCAATCATCCAATTAGAACTATCAACTTACAAAGGAATCAAAGCAAGGAATCGCGCATAAATTCGAACCCTTTCGAAGAAACTAATGAAATGTGATCTTTAGCTTTTAACCTCATAGACCAATTCGATTTAGCTCAACATCAATCAATTATAATTATACATTTAGCAATTAGCGTGCCTATGCAATACAAAAATATTGATGTGTGTCCGATTAAGTATCACCTTTATTGCTAGAGGCGTCTGCCATGATAGTCGAGGTTCCTGGTTCGAATCCAGGTCGCAGAATTTTTCCTTACATTTTTTCAAGCGAAAAATTATTACCTTTATATTTTTTAATTATACGCAACATTTTAAAATACCGGTATCAATACACTATAATACAAAACTTCGAATTCTTAATCATAAATGTACAAGCTGGGATACGTAAAGATATTTTACTTTCAAAAAGAAATAAATTGCTTCTACCATTCTTTTGTCTTTCATAATATGATTTTTACTGTATGAAAAGAATTCAAACAATAAACACGAAAGTAGTGAATAAATTATAAAAATCCGTTCACCTTTTGACTGCAATTGGAAATTATAATTAGAAAACTGAATAAAATTGGGGCAGTTTTAAAAAACAAAGGTTAGAATAATGCGCTTAGATTCGAATTTAACTCTTTTACAATCAAAATACACCAAATATTCCTTTCTCTGTTACATAATGTTTATTAATTCTAACTTCCATAATGAATATTCCTCTACCGTATCATGATACTTTATCCTCTACTTTACCTTGGCCTCCCTCTACCACATTTCCTCTCCACATGTCCAGTATACATGACATGTCCAGTTCAGTCAGTTCATTCGTTTCAGATGTTGAATGCTGCATCCACTATATTTCTGTACATTTCATATGCATGTCTTATTATCCGAAACTCTATCCTATCTCTTCATCCAAGTCATACCTCTTTAAAATATCATCTCCATCTAATTTTAACACCAGTTATTAGCAGACTTACACACAGTGGCGGCTCGTCCATAGGCACTGCGGCACTGCAGCACCCCCAGTTTCACTTTCGATATGGATAAAATTCAATATAATGTGTCTTTTTTTTCTTTAATAGTATTATTATCAATGTATATTACATGATCCTTTAGCTTAATGTCAGTAGTTATTCCCTAGTTCGTGAAAAAAGTACAATTTTCTGACGCAGCACCCCCAGAAATTTTAGTTACGAGCCGCCACTGCTTACACAAGGTTAATTTTATTTTATAAAATTCTATAATTAACTTAAAATCCTTTAATCACTTCAATAATAAAACAAATGGAGACACTTGATTGCTATAACCATGCTATGTAGCTTTAGATAAAAATTTAATACAATTTTCATGATATATAATTTTATAAATTGTTAATTTAAGAATAAATGATATTATTAAATCAAAGGTAATAAATACCATAACATAATTGTATTATAATTAATTTTATTATAAACGTTTCAAAACTTTTATACAGTGGAAATTATTTGAAAAATCTCTCTTTAATGTTACGTATTCTAACAGATTGTAATTTAATGTTTATTATAATATTAAAGAAATCCATAAGCTTATATATTCATCAATTTTAAGAATTTTTATAATACTGTTATTAAGTTTAATATTACTTAAATGGCCTTCGCCAGAGAGACAAGCTGGGAGACCTATGGAAATAAAAGCACTGAAAGATTACCTGTTCTCTAGAAAGTTCTCGAAATAAAGGCGCGATTGCTCGCTTAGTAATGCAAGTGGTTTCATTCTATTTAAAGTCCACGCATTCCTTTCATCACCATTCAGCAAAGCAACAAATTGCGTTCGAGTGTCTTGACAACGTTCTGCAATTAAAGTGCCCTCTCGAAGAATATTGGCTGGACATTCCTGTGCCTTAACACTGATTGTAATAAAATGAATTAAAAGGTTATGAATATTTCTATGTAAGTTTGAAAAAGGACGACAGAATAAGTAAAAATAAAGTAAAGAGGAAGAGTAGGTGATCACTAATACGGTAAAATATAATTGAAATTCGTGATCTGAGGATATCAAATCATTTCAGTGGCAGACCTCTTTAAAGAATCAGTTGGGATATTGTATTGTTTTTGTTTGATTTCTATAACGACATTTACACACTTAAAGGTAAACTCCACGGAAAAAATCGACTTTATTTTTTTTAGTATCATAATATTAATCCAGGTTAATAGAGTATATATTATTCAAAATTTTTCGATTTTTCCTAATATTTTATTAAGAAAAGTGCCTCGGAAAATTGAAAATTTTCGTGGGATCTTCCATTCCCTTCTCCAGAGAGCACGACGGAACAAAGCGTCATTTCCTGCCGCGAGAACCTCGGGGAATTTCGTCGCCGAGATTCTAGTCGCTTTCAACCAGAGACCGTTAAAGTAAGGAGACCTGGCATTTCCTCATTTTCCCATTCAAATGTAAGTAATGAGAAATTCGTGTAGAATTCAGTTTACAATTCAAACCTTCAGTTTCCCATTCAAACTTCGATCGTCACGCTATCTGGTTCAATGTTAGCACATCTACAAAGGCAATTCGTACGTGACGTCAAAGTGCATTAACGGATTGTTATTAAATGATGTCATACAACTAAACCCAAACGTCCCCCCTTCACTTCTTTCCTTTCCTTCTTTATCCCTGATACACAATAATATTAAAAAACGACATATTTTTTTTCTCCCCGGCAATTTCGGCATAATTTAGCGTCACATATCGAACGCGGGATGACATTCAATACACGAAAGGAATTGCTCTGCTCGAAAATGGAATTGACAGAAACAACTATCGGCGATACGGAAGTGCAAACTTTACCTGGATGCTTGTATCTGTCATATCTATTTACTAGCATTCCTTTTCGTGCATTGAATATCGTCCCGCGTTCGATACTGTGACGATGAATTATGCCGAAATCGTCGGGGAGATTTGCACCTCAAAGCAAAGTACACTTGAATGCAGAGAGAGTTAAGAAATACGGTTAAGTCTGATTTCATCAGCTGCCGATTTCATCGACGCCGTCATTTTTCATATGACACACGTGACTTGAAAAAGCGAAACCAAAACATACAAACTGAAACTAGAGCAGCGCCCTCTGAGTCAATGTTAGCACAACTTCGAATCCGAAAGCACGGATAAAGTAATAGTCTATTACACATTTTTGAGCTATTGCCAGGTCTCCTTTTACAAACGTCTATGCTTTCAACGATGCTACATATCGTTAAGATTTTGCTAACCTGTTTTATGTCGGAATGCCTTCAATTTGTTCTCTGTTTGGATGTGTAAATAGACAACCGTATAGAAATTTCACGTTTCATGGATTTCCACAATCAGAAGCTTTTAAAAAACAGTGGATTAGTTTTTGACAGCGAGGGAACTGCTATCCAACTCCAAACAGCATCGTGTGTTCAGCTCATTTTGAAACGTCTTGCTTTGTCTACGCATCCGCCGTTATAAATTCAGTATCAATTCAAACAAGAAATTCGCTGAAACTAGATCACGTATTAGGTGGAACTAGATGCTCTTCCAACTCTAAACGGGCCTGGCGTTCTTCAAAAACAACGACCGCAACAGCATGTCTTAAACGCCGAAGGAATGAGGTAGGCCTATCTACACACGCCGCCCTAATGTGCAAACGCCGACGCGGCAAGCAGAAGATCCCGTTTCACGGTTTAATGCATAGGGCTGTATATCGCAGAAGTTTCCGTAGCATTTAATTCTGCTAACAGCCTTTGTACATCGCTGTCACTGTTATCAAAATCGCTATCGTCACTGTCGGTCTTGTTTTCATGTTCGTAAGTCCATTGTAGGCCTAGACCACTGCGATGCCCTGACCAGGGAAGCGGGAGAACTGATAGCGATGCCTGCACTGCCACAGCCTACTATATAGGTAACAGCAACAGCCTGTTCAATCGACACGATTTCCATTGAAATCTTAAGACCGCCTTAGTTCAACGACTTCTCACGTGAGGGCGCTTTTAGTGAGGGAAAACCTTGGTAACAACTGTGTTTACTTATGCACAGAGCTACAGCTGATCAAGTCTTTTTAAGTGTCAAAATCAAACAATATTCCTAGATATTAATTAATATGCACCATTAACAAGCCAAAGAATGTTACTTTTCAAAAAAAAAAAGATGCGACATGTTATAAAAATTTTTTTTAACAATTATATAAGATTAAATATAAGATTATATATATTAATTTTAATATATATAAATATATATATAAGAATAAATATAAGATTAAGTATTAAATAAGATAAATATATAAGATTAATATATTAATATACAAGATTAAAATCAAGAAATAAAGAATACAGGTAGCGCCGTCCGAGAGAAAAATTGACTGTCGCCCCATCTGGTGCTGGTAATTGGAATATTGCCAGCTTCATGACGTCACAAGGACCAATGGTTAAAAATTATTATGGGGAATAGTGCTTTTACGCACCAAAATACCATCATGCGCCATTCCCACTTACAATATTATAAAATTTAATACAAAAGATAAAAATGTTTCCTTTTTCCGTTTCCCTAAAGATTCAAATTTAATTAAAAAATGTTAATATCATGCAAATTGGATAAAAATATTTGTACCATAACAGCAGTGATTGCTCCAACCAGTAATTGCTCCCTTCATCCATCCCTGCTCTAACCATTTCAAAGATGACGTTATGAAAACAATAAATTCGTATATCCTCTTATCTAACATTTGCAACTAAATCATGGGATATTAAGGATTCTTTAGGTTACGTTAAGATCATCAGTTGTAAATTCTGCATCAACTACATATTTACGAAACCTAGCCAATTTGCTCTTACATTCACTTGTAGTAGCGCCGGATTTATATTTTTCCTTAGTATAGGCCACTGACTTTCTGCCACCCTACTTTCGTGATCATTTTTAAGTAATATTATCTAAGACTATTTAGGCCATAAATAATACGTATTTAAGTAGATAAGTAAGTATTGAATAGAATAGTCAACTAATAAAATCCGCCGCCCCTAGGCCGCGGCCTAGTCGGCCTATTGGCAAATCCAGCGCTGCAGCAAGAACAGAACAACATTCACTTGTTGCACCCCCCCTCCCATTCATCCGTTCTTGCTTGTAGTTATCTAACCATTTTAAAGACGACGATTATGAAAACAATGAATTCGTATATATACTCCTACCTCAGAATCGCAGATTTCATTAGACGTGATCTTCGATTCATGAGTTGACATAGGCCTAGGTATTTGTTTTCATAATCGTCATCTATAAAATGGTTAGAGCAAATCATTGCAGTTGTGGTACAAATATTTTTATCCAGTTTGCATGATATTAAGCATTTTTTAATTAAATTTAGATCTTTGGGGAAATGAAAAAAGGCATCAGTGTCGATCGGGGGGAGGGAAAAAATGAAAGTTTTTTTTATATATTTTATCAATTTTGAGTGCGAATTGAAAATTTTTATACATGCTACTTTATTATATGCTGAAAAGCATATATTGGTTTCGCTCTGTTTGTGTGTCTGTCTGTCTGTCTGTCCGTCCGTCTGTATGTCCGACGAGTACTCGAGAACGCTTTAACTTTTTTAAATTCTGCTTTCGCTCTTCGATAGAGACACTTCCTGAGCTCACCTGATTAGTTTGTGATTGAAATCGGTCTACCAGTCACGTGACTATTGACACCCAAACCCCCCATTAAATTTTTTTATTGGCAATATACGGCATGTAATATGTCATTCGAACGAGAATGATGAGCACAAGATGAATATGTCATTCTTTTCGATTTTCGAAATGCTACGTCCGAGAAAATGACCCCCAAAAAGTACTTCAATGATCCCTTATTATGAGCTTTAGCTAAAGCTATATATAAGAATACAAGCTTAATCAGTACCTTTATGTGTACGGCCAGCCTTCGTTTGCACGAAAACATGAAAATGAAAGAACTTAACTGCGATATATCAACTTTTGATGAGCTCTCGTGGACCCCTTCAAGCACGTGCACTAATGATAAGAATATGAACTTAGGGCATATAATATATCAATCGAATCCTACTGACGAGTCATAAGTGAATATAATGTTACTTTTTGTTTATCATTTAAGCATTGTTGATGGCAGCTTGGAGCACGTGCCTGTTATGAAGATTTCTTGATGCACGTGCTCATTTATAAATAATAAAAAAGACAAGTGTGGATAATTGTAATGGTAAACTTAGAAATAAAAAACTCTTTCACCACAACGATAATAAGTTGTATATTTTCAACTTATTATCGTTGTGGTGAAAGAGTTTTTTATTTCTAAGTTTACCACGTGCTCATTTCATTTTAAAATTCAGTGCTGTTAGGCCTATTGTTAAATGTGTTGATTAATGTTAGGGCGATTGTTAAAAATGGCTAAATAATGTTAGGCCTATTGTTAAAATGGCTAATTAATGTTACGCCTATAGTTAAAAATGGCTAATTAATGTTAGGCCTATTGTGAAAAATGGCTAATTGATGTTAGACCTATAGTTAAAAATGGCTAATTAATGTTAGGCCTATAGTCAAAATGGCTAATTAATGTTAGACCTATAGTTAAAAATGGCTAATTAATGTTAGGCCTATAGTCAAAAATGGCTAATTAATGTTAGCCTATAGTTAAAAATGGCTAATTAATGTTAGGCCTACAGTTAAAATGACTAAATAATGTTAGGCCTATTGTGAAAAATGGCTAATTTATGTTAGGCCTATAGTTAAAAATGACTAATTAATATTAGGCCTATTGTTAAAATAGCTAATTGAAGTTAGGCCTATATTTAAAAATGGTGTGAATGCGTTTTGAATCAAAGATATTTCCACTGTTTATTTAAACCAAGTGCAAGTAAACGTGAGATATTCAAATTTAAAATTATATCTGCGTCACAGCTAAAGCTCCTTGGAATGCTTAAAAGATTTTTCCCGGCGGTGCTTTGAAACAATGATTTTTCTCTCCTGACGTTTATGGTAACTTTGATCTAGCAGTGGAAAGAACATAGGCCCAGTAGTTTAAAACATTTAACATTAGACGTGCGAGAATTTCATTTCTCATTTCGCGCGTTTGGAAAGATTCGTGTGAGCGCTGCAATCGAATACGTAAATTTACATGCAGTTTTCGCCATTGCTCTATATAAAAATATTACTGTATATAATACTAAACAACAAATTTTTATAGTCTACTTTTCAGCATATTTGAAAATCGTTTTACGAGTTATATTTTTGTTATTGAGACCTTCATCTTTCATTTTAAACAAAGTGGTTTTGAGTGTGGAGTTTACCTTTAAGCAAATATATTGATACCAGTGTTGTGGCCAGTTTTTCTTATTGATAATGGCCATTTTTCCTAGAAAGCTCGGACATCTAGCAAATCCTATTAGGCATTGTCCTTAGAGATACCGGTATGTCTAAACCATACAAATCTGTTTATGACTTTGTACTAGAGAGATGACAAATTTTATTTTTAACTTTTTTAACTTTTTTAATGAATTTTCCATTACCATGGTAACTGCAAAGGATTTAAGTGAAAATCGTTGTTTTAATCGACAAAGGGTAATGTCATGGATGCAGAAGCATACAGAGACTTTAATCTATTATAATAGGCATTTTGTAAGTTCATTATAATCATATTTGATCTATAAAATTTCTTAATATAGGATCTAAATGAAATTTCATCTGTTTATTCAATTTCACTTGGACCGATATGTGAAATTGCGGATGCTACAATTCGCATACAAATGAAATTGATAACTTTGTTATTCCACAAAGCTAAACAGAATTCTAGGATAAAGAAGGAATTTCCATTATCTTCAGGTTACATCAACATGACCATGCGATAATATAAATAGAAAAGGGGCGAGCAATTAATTTACTTTAAGACAAGCTGTCTCGTTTTTTTTTAAAATTTTCGGGAAAAACCCTGATTCTTTATACCTTTAATAGTAATTAACATCAACATTAGCCTTAAATAAGCCTAAGAGGGAAGGAAAATTGAAGTTGAACGATAAAATTGAATTTTCATTTGATTCCATAAACTAAATTCAGTACTTCCAAACCTTAATTGGTATTCGCTTTTCCTCAACCCAAAGCGAATTAATACCCCAAAATCCATTAATTTACCCAATTTTTATTGAGCAAGAGATTGATTAATTTAATATAATAAAGGAGCTCAAGATTAAATTTGCAGGATAACAATGAATAACCATGGAAAAATGCAGAAGCGAGAAGGCTCTTAGCGCACTAAGCATTAAAGCTGCCCGCCGCTCTCCCGACTGGGTAGTAAAGCCTTGATAAATAGATCTCTGTGGGGAGTCATAGAAAGGTATTAATGGGAGAAGCAGCACCTGTACTGGTAAACCTGCAATGCAAGTTAAGCAGATGCACTGCGGTAACAAGCCCCGCTGAAGAGAAAATTTTCCAAAAGACTTTTCCTTTTCACTCATCTACTTACTCTCTTTCTCTCTCCCTCTCTTGCTCGCTCTCTCTCTCTCTCCTTCTTCTGATACTAACGATCGCATTGCGTTCTATCATGGCTTCGAATAATCATTAAAATTTACATGAATCTTACGAGCCTTTTCTGGCTAAAATGAAATTCTGGATCGAGATTATGTACGGGATAGTGTAAAAGCAGAACTTAAGAATGCCGACTGCGCATAGCACAGAGAATCAATTCTAATTATCTCTCCGCTTTAGTCTCTGGCTCTCTTTAATTATTGATGAGAATTCAGGCAAAAATTGAATAGTTCACTTCTTCGTTGAATAAACAAAACATGAAGAAATAATTTTATTAAAAGTTAAACCAAATTCTGAAAAACTTTGATTAGATTTTTTCAGAATGAATAACTAGAAATTTTAATGCAAATCAGTTTCATGAATCAATTGAATCAAAAAGAATTTCAAAATTTTATATTACACACAAATGATAAATTTTAGTATTGAAGATACACAAGTATTGCGGTAGCAAATCCTAATTCTTTTAAAATTAGATTGACACCAGTTGGAATTGCAAACCTTCCAAGTGGCATGATAATTAATGACTGTTTCGATAATAATCGATTTCTCTAAATTGAACGCTAGAATGAGCATCTCTGCGTTTATAATTTGGTATATAATGAAGGGAGAGGAAGTAATCTAGGACCAAAATAGCTAAGTTCAATGTAATTCTAGATGAATAAAACTGTTTTGTGTTTATTACAAAGAAACTATTTACCCTATTACAAAACAACGTGTACGGCAACAATGAAAAACTCACAAGCTAGCTTGATGCGCATGCGTCGTTATTGCAAAATTACTGTTAATGACTTGGCATTTCACAGTTGGTCACAGAGGTCACTTGACCTTGATCCTTGTGGGGGTTTTTTTTTTTCTTCTGGGTGTGAAGGATGACGCTTATTTTTTTTCATCTATGATGTTACAGAGGGTTGTTACGGTAACAATTAGCATATTTAAATGCTGCGCGAGCGTTCATTTATCTTTCCGACGTTAAATTCAGCTATTTCGAAATTATGAAATCATGCAAGAAAGGGATATCAAGTGTACTAAATGACAATGGCAAAACCAGAAGCGGTGCCACTTCTGAGGATAAAAAGCAGGCCAAACCGAGGCAATCCACTAGTCGTACTCCTGATGTCGTCCGCAAAGTCCGGGCTCTCATAACGGGATGTAATCATAGAGAAAGGAAGTAAAAAAAAAAAGGAGGGTTTACTTCCTTTCTCTATGGATGTATTCCACCAATACAACGAGCCATTGCACAGAAGGTAGGGACATCTGCGTACACGAAAAAACAATTATCAACCGTGATTTACAACTGGAGAAGCGACTCAAGAGCCACGTTCATAAGTTGTTGCCGTGCCATGTTCAAGAGCGAGGGACCAATTGCGGTAAAGAAAATTGAAAATACGTGGTCACATTAGATGAAGCGTATATTTATACAAGCGACTGCAACAAGAGCCGAGCCATTTTTTACTGCCCAAGGGGTTCTAAGGACTTTAGAAAATGGTACCGTGAATGTAAGGAAACATTTTCAAAAGGTTTCATGATCGTGGCGGTATACACCTACAATGGTAAGTTAAGTATACACAGAGTTGAGTCAAAGCCAAAGTCAACGCCGTGTACTATAAGACTAACGTTCTAACCCCCATATTTAACCGTAACATTCTCGGTTTGTACGTTAGGTTAGGCGCGTGGCTGCACCAATTGAGCTACTGTGGACAATAGAAGCGTTACGCTATCTATATGTTCTTTGGGTTTGGTTAGAGCAGTTACTCAGTTAGCAGGTTGGGACTATTTTTCCTAATGGCGTAATATTCATTAATGTGAATGACTGGAATTTTCTTTCCTATTTTTATCAATAATTTAATCAGAGGTATAGTGTAGGATAAAACCTTCTTACAAGGGGACATTAAGACCTCGGAATTTTAGTTTAATACGAGACTCCGTGTAGTTATAGCGTACCTTTAGGGTGTTAATATACTTAAATATACAATATACTTAGTGTACCTTGTGAAAAAGCTGGTTGTCACAAATAAATTTGTAAATATAATATATTGAATAATTATTTGGGTAAAAAAAAATTGTTACAACTGGAATTCGAACCCGCCACCTCACACTTTGACTTGTGAGTAGCAACCACGCTGCCGTCTGAGCTATCGGATCACTTACAATCAAGGAGGAAAACTTTCCCTTATATATGGTGCTCGAAACTTTAAACCGTCTTTTTTCAAAATTGGCTGAATAGTGCGCCTCAATATTTAGGTATATTAACATCCTAAAGGTACACTACAACTACGCGAAGTCTCGTATTAAACTAAAATTCCGAGGTCGTAATGTCCCCTTGTTAGACCATTTTTGAGTTATTCTACAATTTTTGATATCGCAATCAATGTGCAATTGCAATTTTCTTAAATCAATGTGCTAAAATCGGAATTCCAAAGAAACAAAAATGTTTTCATTTCTTAACAACAAGATCGAATTCTTTGTGTGTTGGGGGTGATATGTACAAAATTGAAGAGAGAGAGAACTTTGTAGAATTTATTTGAACTTCATTACAAATAAAACTAGTTTTTTTTTTTAAACCAAAAGTGTAACTTTACATATATCGTTTCTTCAGCGTTTCTCTCCTATTTTTACTTAAAGGCCAAACTGAGAATTATCCGACCATATACAACCGCCAAAGCAACCGAGAGCGGTCATTCGTTTGAAGTTCATTGTAAACACTTAAATTTTTTGTTCCGGTGGTTCCCTCCGATTTTAATGGCTTATAAGTGACCGTCGATTAAATAGCCGCAGCCCTGGGCGTCTTCGGCGTTGCAGTGGCAATCAATTGTTTGTTCAGCACTGTCAAGTGACCGGCTAACCATGACACATTCGTAATTAACAGTTATCGTGAATGATGATCTCCATTAGACGTGGACGGACGGACACACTCAGCTCACAACAAACCCAACTGTCCTGCTCGCAACATCAATCTCATCTAGAAACCCGATTAGACGCTTCGCTCGTCCCCTCTTCTTTCCTTTTGGAGTTTTCAAGTTGCTCTATTGGTTGCGAATCCAATCTTCAATTTTTATAAAAGGCAAATTATAAAAAAAAATTAATCATCAGCTTATTAATTCTCGCCTGTATTAAATGGATGACTGATTTCTTTGCTGTTTAGTTTATCGAGTAAGCAAAATCCGTCAATGTTATTATAGGCTCATTAAATTTAAATTAAGAAGTCAAAGACAAATTTTTTTTTCACTTAAAGAATGAAATATTTCTTGCTTGGATGCTTTCACGGAGTTTGGTTTGCCTACAGTCGGTTACCTATAATTTAGTTCTTCGTGTGATCTCTGGCAGCGCGCAATATAGGAAAGCCGTAGATTACCGCAGCCACTGGAGAACCACGCTAGCTGAAACCAGCTGAGACAGATAAGCCAATCAACACAGCCCTCCGTGGAATGATTGTGCTTACGGTGATTGTGTCTTTTTGATCGGATTTTGCTTCTCCAGGAAACCAAATTGCCATCCCAGAACAATAGCTTAAGTGTTTTCTCTCCAAGCGTGAAATAATTTACGCAGATAATATAATAGCCAAATAGTTCTAAAGTCTGTGGACTTGCCGGTGAGTTTGTTTCGGAACAGGTATGGATTAAATTTTTACGAGAATTTTTTAGTCTGCCAAACCTTTTAACGATTCGTATTCCTATGCCCTATTCAATTTCACATCATTTTTCCAGTTATTTTGTACTATTTCGAAACTAAATTGATAGATACAAAATAAAGATTCTCTAAATTAATAAACAGCCAACAGCATGATTCGGTTTGACCTTATTTCATGTTGTGATAAAGTGCTTCATCTCATTGAAGAATCGACAGGAAACAACTACGGAAGCTTTTTTCCTTAAAGTCATAGAAAACTTGCTTTTGCGTCGATTTCACCTTGCTTCATGCTTCTTTAGTTTTGATCAACATTAATGAAACTTGATGGAAAGACATTCATGCATTACAGAACATTACAGAAGCATTCCAAAAAATCGCTCAAGATCAGAAAGCATGCACTGAGGCATCGCATTCAAATATGCAGTGATGTTGAAAGGGCTATAATCTAAACAGACAAATCATGAGAATCGCTCCTCCTGCAATAGATCATGTGGTCATGATATTGACAAGTTTATCAGCCACACTCACGGTCATGATATGGGCTAAGTTCAGTCTTGATTGCACAGGTCTTTTCTTTATCGTTAATATTTCCTGTTTAAAGTGCGCTTTATCACGATTTTCTCAAGCAACATGTCAAACAAGAAAGTATTACGGTTCTTCTAAGGCAAATTAATTTTGCATTAATTGCTTAAAAAGTCTTTTTAAGAGCCACCAATTTAACAGTAATTCATTTAACATCGGCTCTAGTACGAGGCTATATTCTACCCCAGCTGGTTTCCATGGCAACGCAGTAATAGGCAGCTCTCATTATTTGCTGGTAGGACTATAGCATCCATGCTCACGCCTCTCATAGCGAGACCGCTTAGTTGTTTATAATAGGGCTTGCGAAATTTTGGAGAAGTAAATTCCACAACTCTTCCACTTCGTCCTTCTTAACGCTGGTGGGATTTTGGAAGGTGCTATTCCCAAGGCAAACATGTACTATAATTCCAAGGCCTTACTCAAGAATGACCATTCCATTCGCTGAAGAGGCCAGCCAGGTGGGCGAGAGAGCTAGGGAGTAGGCTTTCTAGTTCTCGAGTTCACCTGGTCATGGGTTCGAATCCCGCCGTGAGCATGGATGTTTGTGTTTGTCCCGGGCTGCGTACAAATATAATTTGTGTAAAAGGCGCAAAATGACCTTAGTAGTCGACGCCAAAATTTCTAATAAACCAACCAACCAACTATTCGCTGAATTTCTTTACTTTCGGGAAATTCATCGATTAAAGTAGTACGTTTTCGTCCATAAACGGACTTCGGAGAAAAAGTTCCTCTGGAAAGTCTAGTACACTACGGGTCAAAAGTTTCTGGCACTTTTACACTGCAACCATGATTGCACACAAATTAATATGGTATTAAATCATTATTTGCCTTTATTACGCCTCTACTCTGAATAGCAAATCTTGGTTGATAGCTTCAAGAATTTTCTTTTCCATTCTTCCAGAAGAGCGTTCAGTCACAACTGTTGGGGATGTGGCTTAGCTCAAGTCATAGCTCCAATTCATTCCACATCAATGGGATTTGTGTACATCACTCAAATGATAGTTGATAAATCTAGAGCAGGGGTGGGCAAACTGCGGCCCGCGGGTCACTTCCAGTTTCTTTTCGGCTCGCTACCGGATTCCATGCAACCTGTGAGATTATTTTGAAATATGCCAGAAATAGGATAATTTGAAATTAATTTTAGGGAAACAAAGCAGTTTATATTAAAAATCTTAGAAAAGGTTAAAAATCTTTAATTAAAAGTTTGCCCACCCCTGATCTAGAAAAAATTGCTTCGCTTTCTTTTCACTGGTTTGAGATTGATCTGTTTCCAGTCTTTCGACTGTACCCCTTTAAAATTTATCCATATTTTGGTGTTCAGGCATTACAGTTCACTTTCACTGAAAGAGACGATGTTGAACAACGTTTCCGTGTGTCGCTTGTCATTTGCACTAAACGAATTCTCTTTGGATATAAAAGATTAATCTTATCTACAATGTTCCATTCTAAGTTTGATTAAAGTTCGCCGCTTACTTATTGAGATAGTCTGTATTTCGTGTTCGTTTTAATTTTGAACACCAATGCATTTTGATATCATATTCCAATCAAATCAAACTCCAAAAAAAAATTCGAGTAAATCAGACTAAAATTCTGCACTTGTATATTGAATTTGGAAACATTATCTACTTTGCTAATTCTCTATTCGGTCTATATTAGCATAAATACCAAGAACTATTGATTAATAAAGTTCTTAGAATTCTTAAATAATAAATGCTTCTCGAACCGGTGAAATTTTAAGAAATTTTTTCACAACACGCACAGGAAAAACATTGCTGTTATTGTAAACAATATGACGAACAGTTTTAATCTTTTTAATTTAATATTCTTCTAAAAATAAAATTAAAAGATGTAATTTCATGAAAAGGGACTATCGGTTCTGCCTACGGACGAACGGTAATTTGAAAACAGACAACAAAAGGCCGCAAGGCCACGAAATTAGTTCTTTTTCTGTTGTTGTTGTTTTTTGTTTTTTTAATTTTGCATTTGGTTTTGTTTGCTTTTAAAAGTTTCTCATTTCCGACAACTATTTTTTTTTTCCTGCTTCTCATTTTCGAAGAAATTGTTTTGTTTTTTTCCGAATCAAGGTAAACACATAGAAGAAAGCAATTATTTTTTGAAGCCTTTACCACCAAAAGTACTGCTTACAATTTTTGTCTCACGTAAGAGTAATTTATAGTACCGTTTTTTATATAGGAGGAAAATTGGATTTATTTAAAATTTCAATGGCATTTTGCCCTTCGGCTGTGTTGCACACGAATGAAGTGAAAAATTCAAGAAAGGTATTTTTAAAGGAAAGGGAAGAAGGGAAAAACTCAGAAGAGTATACAAGGGAGGGAGTGCATGCGTTTTGCCAATTCCTTTCACGGCATCGAGAGCAAAGCACCGCAGTGCAGCCGGCGCTTCGTCAGAAATTCCGAGGCGCCATTGGAAGCGGCCGTTGGTCACGTGACTGGCGTGCGAACCCGGGGCTCGAGCGCCTTAACAGCCTCTTTTCACCACGCACTCATTCCCACGAGTGAACAAAACCAATTGGTGCGAAGAAAGGTATTCGACAAAAGTGACAAAGCAGCCTTTCCTTTGCCCTCCCCCAAAAGCAACCCTCAGTCTGAGATAAACCTTAAATCAAAGGGAGCCATTAATTGCCGGAAATGTTAATACCGGAGACTAAGCTACTTCCTCTCTTGCATGGGACGCCTTTCATTGCATCGGTTTGCCTCTTTTCCTCTATTACTTTTCATTCCAAAAAGTCAACATAAGAAAAATTGAAATTTCAGAGTAAAAGTAATTCCACTCGAGTTTATTAAAAAAATTTGACTGATTTGGTACTATAAACCTTATAAATAATTTGGCCACTATTTAAATTAGATTTTCCGTTGTTCTGAACCGCTTTCTTTGAGGCATTCCGACAACAGTGTCTGCCCTAAGGATACTACATCAGAGCGGTATAAATTAATTTTATACTTCTTTTTAACTAACTAACTTTCAGAAAAAATTCATTTAAAGGATTTATAAAAATTCTGTTAATGTCTATATCGTATAAAAGTGAATCATAAAAGTTCGCTGCAGTCAGTTATTAGTAGGTGTGGAAGTATTTAACAAGAAATTAAGCCTCCCGAGGAAGATATAGGAAAGTAGCCCTGAGTTCATCTATTTTTACCCTTTCATTTGCACTTTTTTCCTTCCAATTCTTTTTTATCAAAAAAATTATTTTCTCGAACTTAGGGTTCTTTTATATTTTCTAAATAGTATCTTCTTTCCTTTCTCATCATTTTCGATCGAATGATATGTTGTCATATTTCTAAAGGCCAATTGACTGCCACCCCCAGTACTCCGACCCCACTGGGACAAAATGGCCTAAACTTCATAGGAACGTAGATTTTGCCTAGAGGAATATGCATATCGAATTTCACTCCTTTACATACCACATAGATCACTTGGTCCCCTCTAATTCCCACCCCCGTAATTCCGACCCCAGTGGGCCAATCAAAACCAAACTAAATAGTGAAGGTACTCATGCCCACAGTAAGCTAAATTCCGAATTTCAACCTTCTACTCAAAAAATGCAGAAATTATGAAGGGGACGGACAGACGGACATTGTGAAACCAATAAGTAGCTCCCTTCTTCCGCTACTTTATAAACAGTCCATTTCTTAAGCAAGACATCGTATCTTACCATAGTTTTTTTTGTACGTCAGATGATATTACGTATTTGTTTCACTTAGCCCAACATGAAGATAACTGATCGACATTAAATAATGGATTCTATTGGGGAAAATCCTCGGTAAAGATCTAATGATATCAATTCCGTAGCAATCATGCTCGCCCATCCTAAAAATGATCATTATATTAGGCTCGGTGACGACTAACAAATATAGGACGAATAACATATCTGCGTAAGACATGGAGTATCATGCAACTTATTACATATTTCAATAACGAATCCATCAAAAATTAAAATATAATTTACCGAATTTTTCTGATATACTTTGTACGATTGTGAAAGTTAAGTTGTGACCGTCTTATACAGGGTGATCCAAACCAACTTATCAGCATAATTGTTTAGGAACATTGTATGTTTCAAATAGAACAAAAAATGTCCTATAAACATTACAACTAGTTTCGATCGCGTGTGAGATAAGTATTACATCCCCATTAGAGTTTTTTCTGTGGCGAACACTGAAGGAGGAGGTCTACAGCAATCCGCCCACCACCAGAGATGAGCTCTTTGCATCCATTCAACCCTGTAGTCGAGCAATTACACCCGACCAGATTGTGGCAGCTACTAGCTCAGTTATCCGAAGATGTAACCACTGCATTGGAGCTGGGAGCAACCGTTTTGAGGTGCTTCCTCGACATTGATTTGTTACTTTCTTCTTATTCTTATTCCTTGTATCATTTTAGTTTTATTTTGTAGTTCAGTGTGATGTTCAAAAGTGATCTGCAAGAAAACAGAAAAACGTCGATATCTCACACGCAATCGAAACTAGATGTAATGTTTATAGGACATTTTTTGTACCATTTGAACTATACAATGTTCCTAAACAATTATGCTGGATAAGTTTGGGTCACCCTGTATATGAGAGTTGGGGCATAAGTCATGGCAACTATTTTTTTGTGTGAGAATTCGAAAATATGAAATATACAGATGAAAAGAAAAAGAATGGACGAAATGGACATTAAACAACACGCCAACATTTTGTTCCTCATGTTTATTAAAGCAGTTGACATAACATTACAGGTTTCATGTTCCAGAATCATGAAACCCGTAATGCTATGTTTCATGTTTCTGGGAAACTTATTTTGGAACATGATTACAGGTTTCTTCTTCCAGAATAAGTAACAAATCAAAATAGAGAACTCGCATTAAAATATTGATATGCGAACGTTGTTCAACTCGGGTTACTATCCATCCTATACGGCGGTTGACTAAGAACTGATTTAACATTGTCCTCTGTGCAACAACAGGAAATCACAGAGCCATCTGGTATTGTGGAAACATATTACGAATGCACCGCTTCCTTGAGACATATGACATTTTGTGATACCATCCCTTAGCTCTGAGAAAAAAAAATAGTTACCCTGATTTATGCCCCAACCCGTAGTATATGTTCAAACATATAATTTCATAAATAAAATACTTCTTAACTCAAGTTATCATATGGATGCTTTCACCAGAACATTAAAACATTACATGTTTTCAAACGTATTTTTATTATTTAACTTCTCTTCACATAATTTCAAAAAGCTAAGACACACTGGAAAATTTGCAAAAGAATTGTATTTAAAAAATATGACTAAAATGTATTGATAAATAACGTTGATAAGCTATAAACAATTCCATTTGTCTTCAAAAAGTTAAATTTCTCTATTTCTTCACCAATTCTGCGATGAGCTACCAGTGACTGTATGGTTTAAGAACTCATCCCCTTTTTCTCTGTGTAGCATCAGAAAAGCCAAAGCACTGACATTTCGTATAAGAGAGAAGGCATTTTCGCGCCCTGCGTGAGCACAACTTCAGAAAACTCAAACGGCCTGTTGCAATTTTATAGAGAAGAGTTCTTAAAATTTGCGAAAACGCTGTGAACTGTTTATTTTTTTGAATTTTTGAATCCACCTCATGTACCTTAAATCACTGACCATAGATGGCCATCTGCTTAGCAGTTCATCATACACAATCTCACGTCCTCGCAGAACTGGTCAGCCCATTTCCTCACTATTCAATCACTCAATGAATTTTGACCGTAGATGTCACATGTCCGACGATGACTGCCAACCACTTCGCGTTTCTTGCATTCAATAACGGATAGCAGACCGTATTTCATGCTTTACGAACTCCTTCATCATTTTAAGCACAGAACATTCTTCAAAATATTTGCGGTTATGTCTTCATCACATAATATCCTTCTACAGGCTGTTAATAAATGGGCTGTTAATATCCTTCTGCAGCTGTTTTAGAAATCACAATGGGTTTTACAGAATGGTGTTCAAGGGATCATGGACCTTACGTGAAAATGTGGAGGAACACCATCTTATTGAAAGCTGAAATCTGCACTGTCGGTTTGCAGCTGTAGCACGAGCCAATTTCCAAGTATATACCTTGTCACAGTTTTTTTTGCATAGAAAAACAAGCCATTAATCTTGAATTCTGAGATGGCGGGCAATTCAAACAAAACAAAGGTCTGTTACATAACCAATCTTCACCACAATAGTAATACTGCAGAACCTCTGCAAATAATCGCAAAGTGGCTGTAATCTTTTTTAAAAACTGTTTATAATGTTTTAAAGTTCTTCGAAATCATTACCACCAATATCTGGCATTGATGCGGTATTAATTTAGTATTCATACACTGAGTTCTTGTTGAATTTCCTCCGTTTGGAATCTTTTTAAGAACTTGGCTACATCTTGTCCTGGGAATCAGTATTTAAAATAAAAGCATTTTGTTTACAAGTTTGTATGGAAATGTATTTCTGACGATCTAGCTGTTCAAATTTAAATTTTGAAATAAACATTTATAGCCCAAGCTGTATAAAACTTTCAAAATTCAATATGGAATAAAGTAGTTGCAATGAAAAGGTGACTCATAAAATTGGCAAAACTAGTAAAAGAGTAGAATTGGCTGAAGGGCAGAATCAATAAAAAAAAGATAAATGTCTTTCTTTCCATTTGAAAGATACAGTATATCGAAATTTTGTTATCAAAGGTAGGATTCCTTTAATAATGTTCGGTTCAGAAATTTAAAAACTTACAAAGACTTACAAAGCTCATTTATCTTGCTTTTAGTATTTAAACGATATTAATAGCAGATTCAATATTAATAATTTTAATTTCTTAATAAAGATTTCTTGTGCCGTTTTTACAGTAAGTAAGTACAAACACGAGCAAATTCAAAATAATAAACGCGAAAGCTTCATTCCAACTCTTATTTGCATTGTAAAACTATAATGAGGTTTCTACTGAACTTAAAGCATTCTGCACAATGCTCTTTTAAACGTTAATGAGTCCCTCCCTCCACTTTATTAGGCAACGCCTCCTGCGTATCATTTTATAGTATTCTCAATGAGATGAGGTTTCGCCAGCATATTGAATTACTAGAGGGCTAACTTCATGAAATGGCTTTTGTAAAGTATTCTCTCTCTGTAACCTCGTGGTTAAAACTTTTGCTTTAATAGTAACTTCGCCATTATCTTGAGAACTCCGCCTACTACACAGTATTTTTCCATAATCGCCTCAACTGTAGCCATCCTACGTGATTCATTTACTTCCTTATCAGCCATGAAACAGAAGCCATATTCCGTGCTTTATTATCAGGTTTGACATAAAAGCTAGCATACTACAGTTGTAGAAAGAGGGAAATGGAAAAGCAACCACCAACAGTTTGAATGAGAATTTTCGCTTTGTATTGTTCGTTGCTGCTCTCCTTTTAAGAATGCTAATTAAGCCTTACGTTTGTAATCAGTTGTTTTAAATAATCTTGTTTGAAGAAATGATATTTAATGATAATTTTGACTGCACCTCCCCCCTTTATTTCAGCTACTGTAATTCTTTTGCGAAATTTGGCTTTTCTGTATAGCTTTCAACAAAAGCACAGCCTTAACTCACGCTTTACTGCAATGCACATGAACAATGCAGGTTAACTTTGATTAATTCACCAGTTATTAAAATGCCAATGTTTGTATGTATGTAAACTCGTTCTTCGAGCACTGAAAATTATAATTATTTTTTTCACATAACGGCTCTCCATTGTAAAATCCATCTAGAGCACTATAGACCTATCCGCCTTAAATGTTATTTTTCTTTCTTCTATGTTCTTCTATTTATTTCTTTTCTTTTACTTTTTTTCCTTTTTTTTTGGCATTTTTTCCTTTGGCTTCGGGTAATCAACAATATTTCACACTGAAGACGTAAACTATTGTGTATGCGCTTAATAAATGCTTTGTTTTGCTATTCCTCTTTGTTTGCATTTATTGTTGCTACATTTAAACGTTATACAGCCTAAAGCACTATATATCTTTATATAGTACTTTAATACACAGCCTTAATAATGGACATCGTAAATCACGATGTCATAAAATTACTAAACGTAGGCAAGATATCATAAAATTGCACTAAACTAAATGACTTTAATGAAACCATACCCATTAACATGCATCTTGCCCTTTAGGAATATAATTTAATCCCGATTAAAAATATATACATACTTTACATACACATAAGATTTTTAAATAGTATGTAATTTTTATAATCTTAAAATATAACGCCTCTAAAAATTTTTACTTTGCCATTACTGTAGTGTAAATTACACTGTTCTACAAGTAAAAAGTTGCGGGCATGAAAATAGCTGATCTTACATTATTTTGGGATGCTAAAAACGAAAATGACATCTTAAAATGCTGATTGGCTCGGGTTCCATGATATAATCAATCACTTAAGCATATAAAAAGTATGATGCAGCACCTTAAATACAAGAGAAAAGTTAAGAGAAGCCTGAACGACATAAACTGAAGAGAAAACTAATGAGAAACGTATACAATTTGCAGGGATAGCAGATGAAAGACAAACTCTCCAAGTTTCTCTCGAGATGGGAGCCCTTTGTGACACGACAGACATCTAAACGATACTCAAATTCTTCCCACGCATGTGCCAGTACCCGTTCACCATTGCGGCGATCGCTTGGGAAATTCGCCGCTTTAAATCTCCTGTTAAGTCATGCGGTAATGTTGTACGAAGACGCTGTCCTTCACGTTGCCCCATAGAAGAAATCATAGGCCGTTAGGTCGGGTGATCTGGGAGGGCCACAGCATCAGTGGCACATCATTGGCGCCAACAACCACTGTGATAGCATGTCGAGGTAGGTGGTTGAAACGCGCCTCTAGTGAGAGTTTTCGAAATGGCGGGTTTTTCAGCATTGCCAAAAGAAACTTGGAGAATTTTCCTTTCATTTAATATCAGTAGTTTTAAATATCTTGATTATACTACTCCCCGCTACGTTTTCTTTTTGTATCATTCATTTTAAATAATCCTGTATTAATCCACGCGTACGCTATTGGTGTTATCATTTAGTGGAAAGATATATGTAAATATAAGGTTTCGCGCATTATATACTTATTATCCACTGTTGAAAAATGTAAGCTTTCCATTTTCAAGAAAGCCAGAGCCAATTGGCATATTTCATTGTTATATATCAATTCAGCACGTAAAATTCTAAAAGAAATGGCAATTTCCGAAGCTGAAAAAAAGTTGAAAATAGGCAGAACAGTGTTAAAATATTTAAGGTTGGTTATTATTATTAATAAAATTTCATCGCAGTCTTTAATATAATGAATGTTTGATTCACAACTTTGTTCACAGCTTGAGATATCTTTTATGAAGTAATTGGTACTTTTCCGCAAAAGGTGCGCCTCAAAAGTTTAAAGAAACATGTTTTTGTTCAAAAGAAAAAAGACCATTGAAGGTACATTCAAATGCTTTAATTTTCTAGCTGTACAAAGCACTTAAAAGAAACTCCTGAAAATATTATTCACGAAAACATAATAGAAATAAAAATATTCAACAAAATGGAATTTTGCGTGTCTCAAAAGTTTAAAGAACTACCCTCAGATGCTGAATGGAGACGTCCAACATGTAAATTTGCGAGTGACAACGTATAAATCTGTTGCACAGTTGGTCATTTTTTTTTCAAAGAAAGCTTTTCTTTCACTCACAATTGACCTAAGACAATGCCTCGCCAATCTCAATTCACAACCGATGAAGTGGCTGAAATCTGGTGATTGAAAGCCAACGGACAATCTGTTGCTGATATTGTCACAATTACTGGAAGATCCACAGCAGGGGTTGAGGATGTCTGAAGAGGAGTTCATCGTTCTACCAAAAACCACGATCTGGTCGTCCCAAAGTTACCTCAACTCGCGATGACAGACGCATTTTAGACTGGCAGCCACACAAAATCTTTCTATTCGCCAGATACAAAACGTGACTGGGTTAAACATACTAAAAGACACTGTACACCGGGGGCTAATTGGGAGTGGGCATGTTGTCTACAAAAAAATGAAGAAACCGCCTTTGACTGCCAAGCACATTCAAGACAGACTACGCTGGGCACAAGAACTCAGGCCTGGAAAGACGAATGCATGTCGGTGTTGTTCAGTGATGAAAAGAAGTAGAACTTGGATGGTCCTGATGGGTGGGCATCATGCAGGCACGACCTACGACAGGAACCGAAGACCTTTTGCTCAATACAACAAGGAGGTGGTTCTGTCATGGTTTGGGGCGGCTTCGCATTCAACGGTACCACCAATTGGCTTTCATCAGTGGAAGAGAAAATTCGCTGATATACCAAAAAATCCTTACACGGTATCTTTTGCCCGTCTGTGATCATTTGTGTGGCCCGGAATTCGTGTTCCAGCAGGATAACGTCGGCATCCATACTTCATGATCAACAATGGAGTGGTTCAGAAAACAAAATATTCACGTTATGACGTGGCCCCCAAGAAGCCTAGACTTGAACCCCATAGAGAGTCTATGGGGAATCATGTCTCGTGCATTTTATGCCGGCGGAGGTCAATTTTCTTCGACTGATGAATTGAAAAGAGCAATTGAAGATGCATGGTATAATGTAAGACCAGAAACATTGTTCAACCTTATAAATTCAATGCCGAACAGAGTATTTGAAACAATCAAGGCAAATGATCGTTCAATTTAGGCCATTGTATAATTCATGTATTGTTTTTTTCAGTCGTTCTTTAAACTTTTGAGACCGCAAAATTCCATTTTGTTAAATATTTTTATTTCTATTGTGTGTTCGTGAATAATATTTGCAGGAGTTACTTTTAGTGCTTTGCACAGCTAGTAATTAAACTATTTGTATCTACCTTCAATATTTTTTTTTCTTTTTGAACAAAAATATGTTTCTTTAAACTTTTGAGACGCACCTTAATTTCTTAAAAAGGCCGTACGCCATGTATGAGAAAAAGCATGCATGTTTGGTCTATGAAAGTCATCGATAGAACAGCTAGCCCTGATATTCTTTGTGCCCAGTGATTAACTCGACCATCTCATTCTCTCACACTTGGAACTCAATTACAACACGTCGTTTCTGACGGACGTCAAGTGCAGCATCCAATTTGAACTGATGCTGGAGTTTACCCCTTGCGGAAAGAGGATGAAATAAATTGTAAAAGAAGCGGGGAAAATGCTTCTCATCCTTTAAGTAGCAAAGTAAAATTGTTAAAATTGGGGCATAATTAGCTTCACAGATTCCGAGAGTTTGAATACATTTTGGGGCAAATTTAAATTATTTACAAGAAATTTACTTGTCATTTTATCCGAATTTGAGGTTTCTAAAGCGAACTGTGTTCCAAGTAGATTCTTTTTTCTAAATAGCAATAATTAACGATATTTTGGCAATCTGAACAAAATCAACGAGGCAAGCAAAAATTTCGCGCCATCGCACTTATTCATTCTGGGCTAATTGATCTTAATAATTCGACTATGAACTTCACTCTTCATTTCCATCTTTTATCTGGATTTTGAAACAATGCCAAATTATTCATCGATTTTTGTTGCTTCAATCTTGAGAGCACAACCACAGAACAATAATTAATTTTATTAGCGCAAATTATATACAGTCGAAGTTTCACTAATTTTGATAATCAGCGAATTACTTTTCTTTTAGCTACAATTCTGAAGATACACAAATGCAAATTACAAAAATAGAAGACGCTTGAATTAGTATTTGTTGATATTAAAATCATCTATTTAACAAAACTAAACATTTAAGCATTTCAGAAGCGTTTCCTCTAATAAACATGCATCAAACAAACAAAAAAAACTAGCTATATTACAAGATTCCTTTTCTTCCCATACTGCATTGAATGACGTTGCCTTGGAATTCATTAAGCTAGCCTTATAATGTTGGCATTCTCTTTTAATAATTTCAAAGCGCTCTCCCTTCAGGGTGTTCATCTTGCAGTTTTTGTTCATCTCTTCCGTTTAATATCTGCTTCCATCCTTAATGACTTACCCCGGATACGTAAACAGTAATTAAAGGTTTAATCACACTTTACATGAGACTGTTGTCCGGGCTCTTCATGGATCTCATTATTCCTATGCCGGTGGCGCAAAAGTTATAAGCCGAGGAAGTTGCCGCTTCCCTGGGCCGCGGATGGTCAAGACGGCCCATCAGGAGATAAAGCGCATTAAAGGTGCAATGAGACTTTTCTTTTCCGTCTTCTTTCATTCTGTTTTTTTTTTCTTTCCTCACTTCGACAACTTTTTTTTCTCCTTCTCCCTTTCGTGATTTGGGTTGAAGGAGGCGTCGCATTTCACGTGTCCAAAGGACCCCCATTCTAATACTTAACAGTGACGTAAACAAGAGTGAAGACAAGCGGGGGCGAGAAATACGGCTCAAGGCGTGAGAAAAAAAAAGAAAGCCCCTTCGCGACTCGGTCCCACTAATGCAACCGGCAATTAATCCGGGCAACCGATTCTTTCCGGGAATGTAATGAAAGAGGACAAAAGAGCCTCTTAGACCTAAAAAGAAGAAGGATTAGAGTAGCTGATGGCGCGTAGGGGTTACAACCGCCGCAGCTACCGCTACCCTATGGTTGGAAACACATGAAAGACGCTTGATTTGACCCCTCCTTATCCTTCCCAACATTCCAAACTCGCAAGCTCTAATACGAAAAATATTAAAAAAATTCCTTATTATAGAAAGGCTTCATATATGAAGATTCTCGTAAGTAAAGTTCTAGAATAAAAGCGCATTTTTGAAAAATCTTTCCATAGATTCGCTGTTTGTTGGGTATTTCAAACATTCACCCAATAAAAATTATTCATAAGCAAATATTTTTAATTTCTCATCTACGAATTGATTTTAAATTTAAAGAAAATGACCGTGGGAATCTTTTCATTCAAGAACCAATCTTGGAAGCAAATATCATATTGAAGCGGTCCAAAGTTCACGACTCACATTTTGCAAGATTCAGTATTAATGTGATAAACAAATTAGCTTATTTGATAACACTAATAGTTCAATCGATTCTCTATACAAATCTGCACTCCGTAGTGTAGTTGACTTGTGCCCCATTCTTGTCGCTGCAAGCTTACAGGCGATTTTCACAACATTTGCGGCACATGTTCACCGGAAGAGTGTTAACCTGTAGAATGATGCCTTTGCGTTTATTGTTATTGGCAATAGAGTGCGGATATATTTGATCTACATGTGACCCCCACAGAAAATAGTACGAAGGCATGAGGTCCGGAGAGCGTGGAGGTCTTGGTGAAACTATGACATTTCCAACGAATAAATTTTTGCTATCGTTTTCATTGTTAGTGATTGTGGTCCAAATTTCACTAAAGTTCGTCGATTCGTCTCTGTAACGTTATTGATTATACAGAATATAACAAACAAGGTACTGCTCTACTTTCAGGAAGAAAATATCTTAAATGGACTGGGTCCGGAAACGCTTTATTTCCACATTAGAACTCATTTTATACAATTATTCATTAATTACGTTACTCATGAGAAAACACAGGAACTACGTACCAGCATACCTAGCGTTTCAACCCGCCGTCGCATTGAATCCCGGATGCGCAGATGTATCCCTGGAGAATTACATATTGTTTCTCCGCATCTTTTACCGGAGTTCCATATTCAAGAGCTTTCAAGTGCCCCCACAAATAAAAGTCTAGTGAGTTTAGGTCCGGAGAGCGTGGAGGCCAAGAAATTGGTACACATCTACCTATCCATCTG
This sequence comes from Rhysida immarginata, assembly GCA_023313115.1. Classification (NCBI taxonomy): domain Eukaryota; kingdom Metazoa; phylum Arthropoda; class Chilopoda; order Scolopendromorpha; family Scolopendridae; genus Rhysida; species Rhysida immarginata. The sequence goes on along the minus strand of JAHWFO010057283.1, from coordinate 2,488,306 downwards.
TCACCTATCCATGGGAAAATGAATTCTAACATGGAAATACAGCGCTTCCGTACTCAGGTCCATATAACATATTTTCTTCCTCTACTTGTGAGGATTGTTTCCTGAAAGTTTGTTACCTTTTTGTTACGCCCTATATAGTGAAAATAAGCTTGCATATTGTACACGTTTTTCATACGTTTTTCTACCATTATGATACAAAAATACTGAACAAATATTGCATGAAGCATCGTTAGCAAATACCGTACTAACTTACGCTATTATTATGCTTTCAAAAGGTATAACCTAACAAAATATTAAGATGATGAGGCACTGCAGTACATAGCAGGAAAGAAAACAGACAGAATTCCGTCCGGTTTCATCTCTTATTCTTGGCTCTGTCTTGGATACTTACCATACATCGTATCCTTGACAAAGCCATAAATAAATGGCAAAATGGGTCGGATTTCTGTGTGTTTTCTTTCCCGCTAAGTACCGCAAGGCCTATGGGCAGTATAGACAACTCTCCATATTATAAAAAATGAGTCGTGACTACTACATATTCCCCTATGATTAAATATATATGTTGTTGTCGGAAATTTGATAATCTTTTATCTTGACCAATTATCGTTCAAATAATCTCAAATTTCAAGAGCATGTGTAAAAACAAGTCGAAAGTCTATGTGTAATGTTAAACAAGACATCCGGCATCGTTTTAGCTGTGTCACAGGTGGACTACCGACTTGACGTAGCCGTGTCACAGGTGGCGCACATATTAAAAACTTGTGAAATCGTTCATGAAATCCTTTGAATTTCTCATTGACATTTTGATGAAGAAATCTTTTTTTGCTCAACAATACATCTGTTTAATTTCATTTTGTTACTCAGATATTTACATCTCAAATGATATTATATTTTCTGAAACACCCTATAATACACTACCTCCTAATTTATCTTTTGAAAATATTCGACTTTGATGCAGTTATATTGTAATAGTCCTGGGTCTAATGAATTACGCATGTCAAGATCAGTGCTGGAATTACCTTTCTTAAGCGTCGATAAGAAATTTCAATTTTAATAATTTTAAACCGGAAATTTAAAATGGATTCTTGCTTTACGTTACTTTTTTTAATATATTTTTTATTAAGTCTGTTACTATTATACTTACATTTATTCTAGTGAGCTTTGCTCAATGAAACACAAGGTAAATAAAATTAAGAACATTTCAAAGTTATATTGATATAAATAACGATTTCAGGAGCTTTTCGCCATAAATGTTTTATTAGCATTAGTTTTCCATTAAAGATATCAAGATATTAATTCATCTAAATTAATGAATAAAAATAATAATAATAAAGTAGGACTTCTACAATTTTGTTGATGCTGTTATTCTACAAAGCTAATGACTAGTAGAAAATTTGATTATTTGTTCATACATAATAACATTATCGAGTTAAACTCTTTGTAAGCCCTATCGGCTTTGACTCTATTATTTCCATCTTGTGCAAAACAGAAAAGACAATTTTATCCGCTTCCAACCACAGGAGATTTGTTGTCTTCAAACTTGGTTCCCATAGGCCTCCTAGAGTCTCTTGTGGATATTTCCCATTGTCTTGTTTCATACTCCTAAAAAAAAACTCAATTACAACACGTTACATCTGACAGATGTCCGAGGCAGCTGTCATTTTTAACGAATGTTGCAACAATATTTTCTGCGGAAAGTAATTGGACTAAAACACGAGTAGAAGCTTTGCGTGTACCTACAAATTAACAAATCTTTGAATAAAAAACATCGAATACGGCATTTTTTGAATGTATATGTTTAAGGAAAAAATAAATAATGCTGGCGAGGAACATCAGCAACAAAGTTTGATTTATTTTAATTTCACGCTAATTGCAAGTACGCAATTCGTGTTTCGATTTTTCAAAAGTTTCGAACTTGACTTTATATTTGACTTTTCCTTCTCCCGTTTTAGAAGAATATAATATTCGATTTTATATCATAAAAGTAACCTGATACTATAACTGCCCAATTATGTGTACATTTTCGATGTTTGTGTTATCAGTCGACTCAGGTAACATTACTTAATAATTCAAAATAAATGTCGGGTTAATTGGCTATGATCATGTATCAAATCAAAAGTTGAATTCAGCTATTTTTGTAGTTATAAACAATGAGGGGTTTTGATTAACGCTGAAGACTACATAGATCTATCACGATATTGATGTTTGACCTTAGAAAATTCAGGACTTCGGTAAAACCAGTGACCACTCAGAATGTTACTGATTGACATGGGTCCTACTTTTCTAAGGATTTTTGGCCGCTATCTCAAAAGCCATTCAGAATATGAACACAGAAACGATTTTAATCAACTAAGCGCGAATTTCCTGCCCATATCATATTTCTTTAATATCAAAAATATTTTTTTTTTTTTTTTGCTGAATATAAAACTTCAAATTTCGTAAAGATTATACTCTTATATGCATTGAAATACTAACATTCACTGACCAGTATTTGATCAAGAATTTATATTTTGTTTGGACGACAAGGGCTAATAAACATCCGTTTTCATTATTCATGAAAATTTACTAATTTACCTTACGGATAAGAGCGTGATTACACCGAATTTGAAAATAAATTGCTTTCTTGCGACTTCATATTTCAATTTCTGGCTTGGAGTCATTACTTTATTCAGTGAGTTTTCCGAAGTTATAATAACTAATGTCAACTTCCCAAGTTTCCTTTTCATTTTTTTCTGCCGCTCAAATTTCCATTTCCTTGGATTGGATCATGTTAGAGAGAATATTTTGCCAAAGTTGTTAGTCGGGGGCGTGACACCAAATTTCAAACAATTACTTAGAAAAGTCGGCTCTACACATTAGTTGTAACTTTATCTGAGATTTCCCTCCTCCCGCTGCTCTTTTCTCTCCTGGAATGATGTCAGTGAAGGGAGGTGGGATTGACGGTAGTCTAATCTGCTCGCCGCTGGTGCGCCCAGCTGACGTTGTAAATTACTTATCGTCTTTATCGCCATAACCAACGCTCCAACTAATAACGCTAAATATTATTAATTGTTTCGGTCGGAAAGATCTTCGTGACAGACGACGGTCATAATTCCTCATTAGCAGTTTTAAAAGGGACAGCCCGCTTACGGACGCGACTCGACCGGAGGTTCAGATTCTTATCGGAGCAAAGTAGAAAAATAAATGGGCGCTGGCAAAATGTACGGTAGTGAAAAGACTCGAAGCACTTTGGCGCCTCCATACAAAGATGGTCATCGAGCGGCTCTTTCCTTTCTACCGACCGACCGACCAAACCGAACGGACTGGCTATTACACCGTTTTCGTAACGAGGCGACGAGGGAGTCCATCGCCTGGATGTAATTGACGCTGGATGGCAAATGGAAAAGTCGCTCCAAGAAACGAGCCTCGCATGCGGCCAAAAATGGAAATAATCACGCTAATGCGAGAAAAGTTGGCCACAGGATTTGTCGCATGACGACGTCATTAAGAATCCCCTATACATAGCGGCACCGTTGGTGGAGATTGGAGGGGTAGCTGGTGGGGGATGGGGAGAAGAGGAAATAAAAGGGTTGGTTTGGGTTGTTCCCATATTGTGCAGTGTTCGTCGACTCCCATTTACAATTGCTTTACATTCCAGTCGTGCATGTTTTTCTAATAAAGGATTTGGCAGGAAACACGAGAAATGAATAGGATTGTTTTTCTTCTTAGTAGATTTTTTTTTTAAAAAGTAGAAAAACGAACGAGGAATTCTAAATTAGACTCAATTTCAATGAGTGACGAAAAATAGCAGCGAGAAATTTACTTTTGATGGAATCTTTTAGAGAGAAATGATGAGGGTAAATTCTAATTCAAAAGAGAGACCTATAGTGATGGGTTTTTACGGGTTATCATATATTGCTTTACATTTTTCGTTATTACTAAAATTGCAATTGCAAAGATTTTGTATATTTTAACAATATTAACATAACAAACTTTTCGTCAAATCAAAACTTTGGAATAAGTGATGATTAATTTTGACAATACATTTAGAAATTTACAATACTCTTTATTGTCGCTTGGAAAGTATCTGTCAATATTTTAAATTCGCACAGATTTAGAAACCATTTTTTTTAGAAACTACTGAAATGGAAATGAAACACATGTTTCATTTTTCCACTCAAACAGCCATCAAAGCCCCGATCTGTCAACAAATTTTATTGGAAAAAAATTTTTTGAATAGTTCTGCGCAGAACTTCAAATATATTATTAATACAAATAGTTATTAATAAGTTTTTAAATTTTAAAAGATCGATTAAAACAAAGAAGATTCTGGTTTATAAATATAATAGTTTGTCACAGTAATTATTTAATTAATTTAATTAAACTTAATATTTCTTTAATTTGTTGTCTAAGAAAGAATATGAATCGTTTGTCTTTGACGAATACTTTTATTAATTTTTTGTTTTATTTAAATTCCCTGTGAAAAAAATGCCGGAGGAATTTTCTCAATGTCCTTATCAGTAAACAGGCTTCAGGACCATGTAATGTTCTCTCAAGTGCATAAGTATCCCCTCTCTTGAGCGAGCATTTAGCGGTATGGCAAATCCTGGTAAAAATTTTATTTCTTAAGATTAATTATTATTTTTTGCTCTGACAAAGGATAGTCTCCATCCGAAAAGTCAGCTGTTTTCAGAGATTTACCATTTGGTGTATTTCAGGATTTTTTGTTCCTTGTCCTTTTTTTCTGAGTACATTTTGTCTTTTTTTTTATAAATTCATCTCCTCTTTCATTTTCTGATAACATTATATCTTTAATTTTCCTAAATAATACACTTTCATTAGCACATTCTCAATCGCTTGCAAGAGCAATAACGAGCATGTTCAACGGATTTAATTGAAACATGTCTCAAATAATACATGAAGAATATAATAGAGAAGACACGGTCAAATTACAAGACCAATAGCTTGCGGTCACAGATGCTTCTTAATATTGCATTAAGACAAAGGTTCGTCGATGATTACTTTCAAACAGTGATCTCCTTTGCACCTCTGCTTAATCCTTTCAGAACATAATGTAGAAATCTAGTCTATTCCTCGAAGCATTCCCAAATCACACGTTCTAACGCTATAATGCCTGTAAACAGAAATTGCTAACTCATCTTTAGTAAGCAAAATAGATTAAGATTGTTAAGCCATTTCGTGATTTGTATTCACTTAAAGGAAGAACAGATTTCAAGATAAATACCAATATTAGTGTCTTTAATGGATTAATTTTGCACTCAGGTGATGACATCGCATTTTCAACAATTGCATTATTGTTGTGAACGCAGTAATGCTCATTTCGTGTATAGAAAGGAATTTATTCCATCTTGTTAATAACAATAATAAATTAACTTTCGTCACATTACAATCAGAATTTACAACATCACAAGCCTATCAAACAGTAGTTCTTCTTACTTTTCATCCTCAATTGCCATAACTGGATGACAAGATATAGGATGCGTTAACGAATGTTGATCGATACGACCTTTGTTGCCATAACTAGCAATAACAGTTACGAAGAAATTCAACATAACTAACTTAAGTGAAATGACGATACTTAGAAAAATTGATTGGTGGCATTTATCAAAAGTTCAGATGAAATCATCTTTCATTAATCAAATGTTAATAATTGTTACTCCTTAACGTGCAGCAAACAAACTATTCCACAGAGTTTCATGAGTATGGTTTCCAATATGTTTACGTTTCTTCTGACAACTCTAAATGTCATTATTATTATTACAAAGGTAAAAGCTTCTAAAAGAAGGGTTTATTAAACTTTTTTATTACACAAATAAATTAAACTTGACATTTTTAGCCTAGTTCAACTAGCTAAATATATTATTCGCGGAAGTACTTTTAAATTGAATGACAAGCCATTAACAGGAATTAAAAAATAATATGATAATACTATTTTTCCTGTCTATATAAAATGAAATAAAATAAAAGCAAATGAAATATAGCCTAAACTGCCACACTCTAAACTGCTATAATTTATCATAGAAACATTATCTTGCATTTCACTTCAATCATTTGCTACACAAATTTTATCGGCAAAACGTTGAAAACTGCTTCAATCAAGAATATTAATTAATCACAGAATGGTAGCAAGTGTTCATTAAACTTTTATTTTATTCAAAACTTTTCGAAACTTAGCCTCAAAAAGAAAGCTCAGGATAACATCAGGTGAGCTAAGCTTAGGGCCTGTTAAAAATGATCAATTTTAGACAGTGAAGGCCATGGCTTCTTTCACCGGCACCAGCTGCCGCCGCTTGATAATGGAATCGAGAATATCCTGGCTTACGGAAATCTGTCCGCTTCTAATTAATCGGCTAAGAACTTCAATTACAATGGGTCGATCGGGGCTAAGGATAAAGCGACTCCACCACTGAAAGCCTCTGGATGCTCACTCGAGATTGATCCTTACCTCCCCGGCCCCCTCTCAACACACTTCAAATCACAGATACTCAGATGGAAGGCTATACAAACTATTCTACCGTAGCACCTCTTTCTTAGAATCGCAGAAAAAATAATTTTCTAGGCTATATTTGTGAGTAATTGGAAGATTTTTAAAGCAACTGAACGAAGACCAAATTGGTGATTATGTAGAAAATTAATAGATTCTATGATGCACGTGCATAGATTCTTTACCTTATTTAATAGCTGTTTTTATTATTTCTGGATAAATTTAGCTTTGAGTATAAGATGTGTATTGTTTTTACAAAAACCAGCAATCTGAAATAGCTGACGTGAAATTTTTCTCTGGTTCTCATGCATTCGTCCAATGATCATTAGTGAACAATTATTTAAACATTAACCGGGTAATTAGCAGATGAGGAAGAAAAAATGGATTTTTCTTCACTTAAATAGGAGTTAGAAGCGTTCTCGGTACTTTTTACAATAAAACGAACTTAAATGTGCCCACTATTATTAAAACTTTCAAGATATTTAATTAATCCATAGCGAAGATTTTCATTAATTGCATCAAACCTGCCAATATTACCAGTTCGTCAATCTTCGAATTAATGAAGTGACAAATTAATGAAGTCAGAATTTAATATTTCCACAATGTACCTTTCACTTAAGTTGATATCATTTCAGTGACATATTAAAGATTATTAAAAACTTTTTTCTATAAAACGCCGTTATATTCTCTATTTACAGTTTATTAACTATGATATATACAGGGTCACTTAAAATCCGTACACGATTTTAAAAAGCTGCGTTTATTGTTAAAATAAGTTTAGAGGTGCGGTAAAGTACAAAATATTCGTCATGTCATCAAATATCGAAATGGTGAATCTACATGTGTTCAATGTGGTTCTCTTCGGCTACAGAGCATCCAGCTTCTCAGTAATAAAAGTTTTCATCAACCTGTGCGTTTCCGCTTAAACAAACAATTAGTTATTTAGAAAGTTTAAAGCAGTTTTCTAAAACTCATAGAGAAGCCGTTCAAATCTTATATGAAATTCACGCTGGACGATTATCGCTGCCTCGCACTTGTTGAAGCGGAGGACCCAAAACGCTTTTTTTATATAGGTCGCCATATCGAAAATAATTTAGACAGTTGAGACCTCTACCGACAAGCTCGATAAATTTGACGATTCCCTCGTTTCAATGGTAGGCGGGTCGTTCACTGCCATCAACGGTTGCGGAGTTTGAATGCTTTGAAACCTGGTATGAACTTTTGCATCACCCTGTACTTATGAATATATACGGAATTATCATTTAACATTGCGGCAAAAACAAAACATTCCCACCTTAATAGTAACTTGTACGTCCTGATTTTACACCCATTAGGCCTATAGCCTCTTTTATTCGTCGTAGCATTGTCTCCAAAAGATATGGGAAACACTCTGGTAAAAGTCGGTTTCATCCCAATATCTCATATAAATTCATCATCGTATATATGAAGTCTAATTGTGAATATTCCTCTCCAGTTCTTCTCGTTATTGTTTAATAAGATAGATATCTAGTACTGTGCGAGTCAAAGTAACAATGTGAACACATTAATTTCGATAAAGTTTTTTGGGCCTTATCGCATAGTGCACTAGTTTATTGGTAGATGCCACCGTCAGAGAGGTTAAGTCATAATGGACTTGGTCGACAACATGACGAGCTGTCCTTGGAACGAGGGAGTGATCAAAATATAGGAGGGCAACTATCTTGTACCATGAAAACTTGGAGAACTAACTCGTGCATAATATTGTCATTACGAGTTCATAGACTCATGCCGGTTTTACCAAATCCTGATTCTCCCATCTGCGTAGTGCAAAAGAAATCATGGCTCATTTAATCACACAAATCAACACGTTTCTAATTGTCAAGGGTTCAATGCCAGTGATTCCTGGTCTTCAGAAGGCCTGCTCTTTTGTTTTCCGCAGAAAGAAGTAACACTCGAAATGGCCATCTGCTGCCACAGCCGAGTCGAATGAGGCATTGCCGTGCTGTTTATTCTGGGCTGTTCTTTTCTGCAACATCATTGAAAGCTGCTGTTATTTGATTCTGTGGCCTTTCGGTTGGCTGTTTCTGAAATTCTGAAACTACTTCTGTGACTCCTATCGTCAACCAGCCCTTTTCGCCTAGTGCATTGCTTTAAGTTGCACGTTTTCCCATGCTTTACATCACTCAATGAACACTCGTTAAACTGATATACGTGCATATTTTTACGGGATGCTTTCAAGCACTCAGTTATTTAAATCACGTTGGTATACCATTCTATTATGTCATTAAAGCTTAGAAAACCATTCTATTACGTAAAATGTTCATTTGCTACTCATGTGGTTATTATATTTACATGGAATGCACCACTGTTTCAAGTTGGGGTGGTCTATTAAATGGAATTATTATTTTAGGAATCTAACTTCATTTAAGATAGTTACATTTATTTTATTTGGTCCGCAACATCTTTCCGTGTAAAATACTTTTTACGTTTCATTACCTTTCATTTCCTTGTAAAATACTTTTTACCTTTCATGTAAAAGTTTTCTCATTAAATGATAAATTCTGAAATAAGGCAACTTCATTAATTTTTTACAGTGTCTTATTTTCATAAGAATGAATCACGAACATAAATAATTATAGAAAACTGTATGAAATTGCAGAACCTTATATTAAAAAATGTTTAATAATTACTTTTAGATTTAAAAAAAAACGATTTCAAGAGGATTTCGAGTTTTTTCGCTTGCATAACTCATTCATTATCTACTTACGGTTATAAATATTTCATAAAATCATTTCATGCTATGCGGCAAAAGATATTACTGACAGAAGAATGATGGATGTAGTAATTAGTAAAGTCGGAGTAATCTATAAACCATTTTTAAGAGCTTCGAGGATTTTTTTTTTACATTTTTCTACCAACGCTTCTGAAACAGAATTGATAAGAAAAGTTCACTTGCAGTCAACGACGAAATAATCACCGAGGGAAGATTTTTTTAAGTCTTTCTTATCGCTTCTGATTTCAAAGTCGTCCAAAATACATTAAAAATGTTAAAGTATAGAATATTCAAATTTAAATTCTTTAAATCTTACGGTTAATAAAAAAATTTTTAAAAATAATAAAATATTGTCGCTATACCAGTTGTCATTTGATAATGCGCTTTTCTAAAATTGATGTTCACCTGAAGAGGAAAAAATCTTCTAAAAAAACTTCATTCACAAAACTCAACTTCAAAATAAAATCTTTTCTTCTTTGCTTAACCGGTTTTTTTTTAATCTGCTAATGAGCCGGCTTGGATGGCCGAAATGTCAGGATGTAGGGGTCGCGGGTTCGGATGCTAATGATTGTTTGTGTTCATCCTATCAAATTGCTTATTATGCCTTAATCCTGCTGGGAGCGAACATACCTTAATTAATTAATGCTTACTTTTTAATTAGTATTGGAATTCTGCGTTTTATAGTAAAGTATTCTGAGTAAACGGTTAATTGGACGGGAAAACAAAAAATACTCAGCGCGATAAAATCCTCATTAATCAATACAGACGGGCTTACTGCTAGTCCTTCTTTACTTAATCAAAAGAAGTTGAATGTATGTAGCTGCATTAATTATCTTCAGCGCAAAAAATATTTTATGATTTGTTGTAAATATCCCTCGAGTGGTAGTTTTTAAGTCATCTAATATATCCAGCATCACAGTTTGAATAAATTTTCTGAATATTTCCCAATGCCTTTAACAACAGGTGAAATGACCATATAGTAAAAAGAAAGTTCGCAATCTTTAAATTAACGTAAAAGCAAACAGAAGAGAGCATAAAAGTGATTCCTGGTTAATATTAGGCACACTTTATAGTTTTTTAGAAAATTGATTTTTACAGAAGTTGTTAAAAAGGATGTAATTGTTAACGAAATTTCAATGCCGCTTTTTAGATCTTTTTCTTTTTCCCTTTTTCACAATGACTATTTGCATTAAATACTTATTTATTCCACATTTGAAAAGAAAAATAAAATTTCAGTAGAAATCTCGATAAATCGAATTCCTCCCTAATTCGAAGTTTTAGTTTATTCCCTTCCGCTCCGGAGCTTAAGCCTCTATAATAGAATCATCATAATTCAAATTATTGTTTGTAAATCCGGACCTCTATAAATCAAAAGCTTTATCAGTTTATCTTTTTCCTATTAGAAGTTTTCATAAGCAGTTCTGATTGGTTTTACAAGCGTGCTCGATTCTAACTGGCCAAATAATCCTCGTACCAAATAATTTGCTCTATAAATCGAATAACCATTTGCGCTAATAGATCACCACAATGTAAACGTCACCAAACTCCCTCATTTTATATGGCAAGACGATAGACTGGATAGATGTCTATAATAATCTCGGCAAGATAATAGATTCAAAACTTTGCTGGAATTATCATGCGACTTACATATTAAATAGAGACAAAAAGGGCCAAATAACGCCTTATTGCTCTCGTAGGCCATAATAGTCACTGTGTCGACAACAAGCTACTCCTCTACAAAGACAATCCTGGTCTTTGGCGTGCCAGCATGGGCGACGCTCTCCAAAAATAGATAGAAAGAACTCCAGTCGTTTCAAAACGTTACGCTGAGGACTACTGCCCAACTCGGTAGAAAAACTGTGAAGAAGATAGTCGGTCCAACCGCAGTAACTTCGAAAGGATGCACATCAAGAAATTCGTTCAAGACCTCCTGGTAAATATGATCTGGTGGCAGTCATTCTAAATCACTCGTTGGACAAAACATGGCACACAAAGTATCGAAAGCCGAGGCACATTCTTGATTAAGGACATTAACCAAGTTTGCTTCCCAATCTATTGGAAATTGTGATATCCAACCATTCTCTGATTTCTATATTTTTAGTCATCCCTCTGTTGGTTTTCTGTTTAGTTTCGTGTCAATCTTTGATCGTCAATCTTTCTTTCCCTCTCTCTTGGGTACATTAGGCTTCTCGTCTACCTAAGTGTATTTCTAGTAGGAGCTCGGTTTTTTGGGTCACCCAAATAAATGCACACTCCACTGTTCGATTGTCGATTGTCGTACTAACAGACAAAAATAAATGTACACTTTTTTAGTTAGAATTTATAATTCGAATTTTATTTTACTTAACCTCGATAAATCATTTTGCTCTTCCCTTGAGATTCGATTTCTAGGTTCTACTGTAATTCTAATTCGATAGATAGCCATCCAGCTTCTATCCCATCTCTCCCAATTATCCGAGGGCGCAGTTGGAACATATACGACTTAACTTAGCCGCAAAAACTCAAATAAATAAAAAAGCTTGATTAACGTAAATTACTTAATTATGTAGAAATAGCAACACAAGAAAAAAATGTATGCAGACATTAAAGTTTTAAACGATCAATGTAGTCTATATTAGTTTTCTGCACAACGTTAAATCGCCTGTTGCACACTTACCACGGAATGAGTGACAGCACAGCCATGCGTACAGAACAGAGACTAAAGCGATTGGCTATCTCTACTGTAAGATCAATATTCCGAATATCCCATAATTCAGAAAACCATACACATCTAAAAAAATAATAACTACAGGCGAATTCTCGTTCTAACGAACTCCTCGATGTAACGAATTATTTTTTGAAGTCCCGGCAAATTGTAACTGATGTAATGAAAAAAATCACCTTGTAATGAGTTTTAATATAACTAATTCCTCATTATAACGAACAAAAATTTTGGTCTCTGCAATAATCGTAAATGTTCGTTGTAACGAATTTTCACAAAACTCAGAACGAGAGAAATCATTCTTCGCGCTGCCAATGATCACGTGCTTTCAGGAAAAAAACAACAAAAAGACGGGCTTTCATTCAATCTGAATCCTATGTTGAGCGACACATAAAAATAGTTATTATCCCTTTATCCCTTTTTAAAGTTCGTTTACTACTTATTCTGAACTCTTTTTTTTTTCAATACATACAGCCGAAATTAGAGATAAAAATCTATTCCCATCTTCTGCAGCTAATCCTACCAACTACTATAACTGGTTAGAAAAGTTAGAAGATATTCTTTCCGAACAAACATTGAATATAATTCTCTTACTACTGAATAGAGAGTTCGAATTGGCCTGGCATTGGTTGATAACTTTAGAAAAAAAGGTACATTTGAGATGAACGTTTACAAAACACGAGATAAAGTGAAACTATGCAATTTACTTCCTACAGTTTTAAATTTCATCGCCAGTGAAAGAAAACATTAATTTCTTTTATCGATTTGAAGATTGAGACGTAAAAAGAAATTGATGGCAGCCATTCATTAATCATAAATGTCTTCTCAATAACAACGAACCGAACAGATTCATCACTTTCATGTAAAATAATCTTTAGCATTTGTGTTTGAAAGCATTAAATATTAATGCATATTGGATTTGCTTTCGACAAATCCCATTCAACTCTGATCTTTTCTCCTTAGCTAAAGTTAAAAACTTTTTTTCTATCTCATTCCAAGTATTTTCTTGAACCTTCCGCTGCGCAGTAAAATTTTGTTATTTGATTACTTTAAATCGGCAACATTGATTGAAAGAAATACGAGGCGTGTCCGGAAAGTAAATCCCGTTTTGGAAAAAAACCCACATAAACACATATTTTCCAAAACAAAATTTATTTTTACATGGAAGAGCATCTCTTAAACTTGACAGGATTGGGCCAGTTATTGCTTTGCATATATTCATTTATTCATATATTCCAATCAAATTTCATTACAACTTTACTAATCACAAAGATGCATGCATAAACAATATTATTATGAACCAATCTCTCACATTCTTACCCCATTCACCCCCCCTCCTACCATACATAAATTGTCTATCCCGACTGCACTCTTATTCCCGGGATAACGTTTATATAGCAAAATAGAGCTTATAAAAAGCAGTTCATGCACTTTTATCCTTTCTTTAGGTAAGTTTAGCTAGCTAATTTCTTCCAACTATCCCTCCCCACTAGCAACTTATTAACTCGTCCATCATTAAACTGCCTAACCCACTTTCTCACCATTCCATCAGTCATTATATTTTCCCACATAAATCTCTACAAGTTGACGATGCATTTCGGCTGGCTTAACATTCTTTACGTTCAAAAACCGTATTACAGAACGCATTTCCAGTCCGCGGGCTCAGAAATTGTCTTAAACATTTTCAACGATCACTAACAAACGTAAACACAACACAATACGGCTATGATGGCGTCAGTGCAAAGATAATGAACCAAAGAGACGAGTGTTGAACGCAAAACGGAGCGACTTGGCAGTGCTTTGGCATTTCTTACCCGATGCAGCGATGAGGGAGATGAATTCTTAAACAGAATTGCGACCGGTGATGAAACTTGGGTTTGTCATGCCACTCCAGAATCAAAACAAGAGTCGATGGAGTGGAGGCACTCAGGATCCCCCCAAAAAACAACAATTCAAAACAACTTTCCAGGACAAATAAATCACGTGCACCGTGTTCTGGGTCAGAAGGGCATTCTGCTTGTTGAGTTCCTTCCCAGTGATGAAACCGTAAATGCGGAACGATATTGTGAAACATTGGGAAAACTTCAGCGCGCAATTCAAAACAAAAGGCGTGGAATGTCCAGTCAAGGCATTGTGTTGCTTCATGACAACGCACGTCCCCATTCTGCTGATGTCACTCAAAACCTTATTCAAGAGTTCGGTTGAGAGCAGTTCGATCACTCGTCATACATCCCCGATACTCGCACCTTCTGACTACCACTTGTTCTTGAAATTGAAGCGTGATTTTGGAGGAAGACGCTTTGACAGCGATGACGACGTAAAAAAAGGTGTTCAGCAGTGGCTGTCTTCACTGGCGGCACCTTTCTATGAAGAGGGCATGGAAAAGTTGGTTTCCCGCTAAGACAAATGTCTGAACAGCGGTGTCAATTATGTAGAAAAATAGTTTAAGAAATGCTCTTTCATGTAAAAATTAATTTTTTTTGAAAATGTTTTTGTGTTTTTTTCCAAAGCGATACTTATTTTCCGGACACGCCTTATATTAATTTACTATTGTTTAGTCTAAATTAGAGCATCTATACGATTGGGTATGGATACCATAAAATGTTTGAGTGATCTACATCTAGAGATTATGTGGCATCAAGAGACGTTGCTTTAAATCCCTCAGACTGCATGGAAGTAAATGGCTCTTTCGTATTACTTTTTATAACGTATCCCGTACATACTATATAGAATTTAAAACTATCTCTTTGAAGAGCCACGGAAGATATTTAAGTCGCTGTGATGCTCATGGAGCAGCTCCTAACATTGTTTTGAACAATTGTCGTCTACAAATAATCCATCTGCTTCTGAATAGAAATGCGACGTGCAGGATACACTTACCTGCTACAATATTTAAGTTCACTTTAAAATTTTTTCAATGCCAGCAAAATCTATTTCCGACTGTGTGACACCTTGTTTCGACCCTGAGATTGTGTACGCCGTTGATTGATGAGCCCCTCGCCAGTTATGATGCTTTAATCCGCTAAATCTTGAACATAATTATTCGATTGGAGACCGTTATTGTCTCAGAAGAGCACGTATTAATAACCATAGGGAGTTTCACTTTTCAGAAGTTTGTAATTAAAAATAAAACACATAGTATTCAAACTTAGTTTCACGAGAATGATAACCATCAGTTTGAAGGTGTCTGCAGAATGAAGTGTTATTGGTTGACTAGTTTCATATCGGTAACTTCGAAATGATTTCTGCCAGTTGATCGATTGCAGATGAAGTTAGTCAACCAAAACCTTAAAAGTGAATATTGGATTTCACTGGAAACGATTGAGTAAGTAATTGAATACTTCTGAAAGATAAATATTTATCAGAAATTTGCGTTTACAAATGCTATTAACTGATAAAGAAGAGAAACATATTTTCCATTTTAAACTATTTGCGGTGTAAGCCTTTGAAAACTATCATCGATATTTTACAGATATAACTAGATATTACAGATGCTTTAAATGTGTAATTTAAACTAGCTTAATCGGATTAAACAGAAAAACCTTCATATCAAAATTGAGAGAGATTTTTGAATTGCCTATCAATGATGGACACTTAAAGTATTACTTTCATATATTTCGTAACTATAAAAAGACTCAGCCTACAATCCCGCATTTGGAAGCTTTCTTCCAAATTTAGCTGAAAAAAAATTTGGTATTTTGTAAAAAGATTAATTCTGCCACTTTAAACAAGTAACTTAATTTTTATGTCTTACTAAGCGGAATTTGGGATAGGCACTGAATCTGCGGCGTTTTGTTTTGCTCGTCAATGTAGTTTTTTTTATCAAATGGTGACACTAATACGAGTTGAAAGTACATACGAGTTTTGACCCCAAAATATTTATTACAGTTTTAAACAAAGCTTTTAAAAGAAATTAAATATTAACAAAGACGTGAAAGCATTTGCCGTTAAAAATCACTCGCTGTTGAAAATTGTCCATTGACATATTTGAAAAGTAAATACATTAATTCGATTTGAAATTGTGCAGTGTTCATGCTAAATTGATGTATTAATGAGCAATATATTTATCTTCACTATGTGCATGAGTGAACGCTAATTTTCGGTAGTGCTTGACAGTTCATAGTATTAGACAATAGATTGTTTAACAAGGCAATGCGTGGGTAGCCCTCGTTTGCCATGCCATTCTGTACGCTAACGACTGTACGCTTAGCGAATCTCTATGACACGGGTTCAGAGGTTTCATAACTAAAGGACACGTCTAATTATTTGCAAATGTTTTGTCAAGATCAGGTGTTAACTTACTTTCGATAATGGGATAGCTGTCCTTTTGGTCGGAACAACATGTGTTGGCCAAAGTGCTATTCCATTGGCATTAAATTTATTGAAAATTTTCGGGAAAGTTTTTTATATAACTTTCTGCGTTCTTATAATTTATCTCTAGCTGCACAGGGACTTCATCAGTCTCACAAGGATTTATTTACCCTGTCTTTCCACTGATCATTAGCAGAGTCAAGTATCCTGTAATAAGAGTCAATTAGGGTCAACCATGAAGTTTTTAGCCTTTTCTTTCTTAAATAATTAATTTCCTTAACCGTCTCCTAACATGGTATAAAATTGATCACACAGCTACCATGATGGGGTTATGTGACCCCAAAATGTTTTTCATTATACAAATAAAATGAACTGAAAAAAAACACAAAAGCACTTTTTTAATCTTTTTATTACACATTCGTAAGTTTATTTAACAGAAATTTTATAATTATTTTTATAAAATCCACAATTAAATAAACGTGAAGCAAAATAGTCCAAATTTTCTATTTGCAAAACTGCTTTTAGTAAAATGCTCCTTACTGCTTACCGGATAGCATTTTTTCAGCCTCAAAGTTTGACATTACTGAATGATGGTTTTTAGCACATTTTCTATATATAGAAATGTGCTTATGTGATCGGTTTGTCCAGCTGTCCGTCCGTCCGTCCGTCCGTCTGTAGACAATCCCACAATTCATTGCGTTGCATGTATTGAATTGCATGTACTGCAATCTCACAATTCATTCAATCATGTCTTGAAATGCTGGAAGAAACGAATTATCCTCGCATTTGGTAAAACGCGTGTTGAGAACATGGGTTCGGTTCTGCGCGTGCTCTAAACATTAATGAGATGGTGTGCGTGCAGGATGCACGTGTTTGACGATTATTAAAAGGGCAGTTCGGTCCCTAAATCAAGAGAATTTTTTTATTCCTAGGGAGCTTAGCATTTATTACGATAACTTGAAAACGAATTAACTTTTTCACAGTCTGTTTTCACCAATCCATTAAAATGGGACAGAGTACGCAGAAGTACGAACGTGAGATAGCAGGAATAAGTACGTGCTCTAATAGCACGTGCTTTAATGGTACCATTATAATACCCTCTTAAACATTTCCTATAACAAGATATGGCATGTAATATATCAAACAAATTGTCACAACATATCATGAACGAATATAAAAGAGTAACTAGTGATAGCAAGTATCGGTCTAATTGCACGTGTACGTGCAAGGATATCTCATGAATGAATATAACGGTATATAGTGATGTCTGAATTGTTTAGTAGTACGTGTTTTAATGGTACCAAGTGGTACCATTGGAACTTTCAATGCTAGGATATGGCATGTAATATATCAAACCACTCGTAATAACGTGCCATGAGTGACTATCACGTGTAAATAATGATAATGGTTATTGGTTTACTAGCACATGCCCTAATGGTGCCCTATAAAACCATATGGTACCATTGGTAATTTCAATGCTAAGATATGGCATGTAATATATCAAACGACTCGTAACAACGTGCCATGAGTAACTATCACGAGAAAATAATGATAATGGTTAACAGTTTAGTAGCACGTGCCCTAATGGTGCCCTATGAAACCATTGGAACTTTCAATGCTAAGATATGGCATGTAATATATCAAACGACTCGTAACAACATGTAATGAGTGAATATCACGAGAAAATAATGATAATGGTTATTGGTTTAGTAGCACGTGCCCTAATGGTGCTCTATGATACCATATGGTAACCTTGGAACTTTCAATGCTAAGATATGG
>JAHWFO010057283.1:2387340-2469916 GCA_023313115.1 Rhysida immarginata | reverse complement strand
TGTAATATATCAAACGACTCGTAACAACATGTAATGAGTGAATATCACGAGAAAATAATGATAATGGTTATTGGTTTACTAGCACGTGCCCTAATGGTGCCCTATGGAACCATATGGTACAATTGGTAATTTCAATGCTAAGATATGGCATGTAATAGATCAAACGACTCGTAATAACGTGCCATGAGTGAATATCACGTGTAAATAATAATAGTTAATGGTTTAGTAGCACGTGCCCTAATGGTGCCCTATGGTACCATATGGTAACCTTGGAACTTTCAATGCTAAGATATGGCATGTAATATATCAAACGACTCGTAACAACGTGCCATGAGTGACTATCAGGAGTAAATAATGATAGTGGCAATTGGTTTTGTAGCACGTGCCCTAATGGTACAATACAGAATTTATAGAACTTTTAATGCTAAGATATGGCGTGTAATATATCAACCAACTCCTTACACGTTATTAGATCTTTTGTTATCCATAGCTTATTTGAATCAAGAGTATAGTACTCTTAGGCTTAATGGTATCTAAAACTCATTACTAATTAATTTAATAGTAGTTAATCGCTTGCTTCAATAAGACTTTAGTAATTTAATATGAAAATCTAATAGATGTTTACACATAACGCTTCAGCAATTGAGGCTAACTTCGTTTAACATTATGTGAGAATTCTTACAAATTAAAGAACTTTTATTTTTTTAAGTGTATGAGGAATAACTTCACTCTCCATTTACCTTTCATTCTTCAAGTTTATTCTTTTAAATTCTCTCTATACGTTAGCCTATTTAAATAGTAATTTACAATTTAGTTTTCATAATTATTTATTTACTCTCAAGTGTTTTAAAATGTTGGTTAATTCTATATATCCATGTACGATGCTATAAATAGAAAATGTGCTCCCTTTATCCGCTTTGGCGGTAAAATCATTCTTGTTACTATCTGAGGTGAAAATAATGTCATTTTAACGTATATCTCGCGAAGGACATAATTTCTTCTATGCAAGAGTACTATTTTTATGTAAGTAAACTAAACGTCCCCTTTTTATAAAAGGTACACTCCTCACAGAAGATATTTTTGTCTGTGAGGTACCATTTTTTTGTCTTTGTTACCTGGATAAATGTGGCATCTTCGTCGTTTTGGTAATTTTTCTTGTGGGTCATTAGCAGAACGTATTCTCTTATAGTTCCCAGCATCCGCAAAATTAATGTATGCAGTTTTGAGAATATCAACACAGATTCCCTTTTATTAGTGGGTTTCCTTGTATAATAAGAAATTAACAACGCCTTTTTATTGAATTGATTTAGCAATTCTTCAAACCGGAAACGTCTATTGAAGAGAAGCATTTGTCTCTTGTCATGTTACAGTGTCTCTTATGTTATAATTTGCTTATATACATGTAATTATATTAAGTTTGGAAAAAAGAAAAGAAAATTTCCGCGATCAGGGATCGAAACAAGAACAACAAGCTCTTTCAGCACATAAAGTGAATAGCGTTTTCCCTCTTGGTTTTTCAATCTTAACATAATTACTTAACATTAGAGTACAGGGTCTTTATAATTAAAGTTCCATTTTGACATGGCCATAAAAAAAAACTACTGGACCAAAAGCAATAATACTTGGTTGTAACAACAAGTTATATGGTTTTATTTGAACTCGCCATAGTAGTTAAGGGTTAATAACGAAGAGTTTATATCCTATCAATTTAAATTATATATATTCTTCAAAACTTTTAGTACAGAACATATTTCTTCCCTGAAGGGCATTTTCATGTTACTCTGGCTGAAAATAATCTTTCATGAAGAGTATGTACAGTACATCATGAAGACAAAATAAATTAAGTCAAATAAAATGACATTCTTTAATGATAAAACGGAAACCATTTAGCCTAATCTTTCCAATTTTACTTAGGCGGCTTTGACGTAAAACACGAACGGATAAAGAGTATTTATGCGTCACGGTAGTTTCGAAGCATGTAACATAACAACGCGTCTCACGTCTTGGTCTCATATAACTTTTCTTCCCAATAGCTTATAAAATATTTAAGTATAGACATTATGACCTAGAAAAAAGGAAGGCATTAAATTTGGTCCCGTTTTCCCATCAAGCAACCCTTTCTTTTTCGCTTGCTTCATGTGACGAATTATAATCTCGTCGTCCGGCTGAAGTGTTGAGGAAGGGGGCCCCGGAGGGAAGAAATGAGGGCGGGGAAGGCGAGAGAAGCCCCTCGCAACGACGGCTGTGGTTTATGAGGTCGTAAGTTTTGGATTTAAAGAGCCGCAATTCGTATTAAATCAGTGATCACAAACGAGAGTGAAAAATAGCAATACTGTCGAGCGACGAGCCACGCACGCACAAACACACACACACACACACCCATTACTGTAGGAGAAGAAGAGGGGGATAAATAAGGGAGGTAGAGAGAAAAACCAAGGGAAACGGGAGCCTCTTCAAAAACTTTTAAGATTAAAAAAAATTAAAGGAAGGAGGGGGTAACTTTCTCCACCCACTTCAAAAGCATTCAGGAAATTTGGAAACTTTTAATAAGCTGAATTAAATTTAAAGGGAACTGCTGTAAAAAAGAGGATTAGGCAAAACTGCCTAGTTTGTTTACCCGCACCTTAAATTAACCCTAAAAGAAATATTTTTGCTGGCTATAATTTTTGAAAATGATATACATATTCAGAGAAAAATGAAGCAGGAAACGCTTACCTTCACGAAGTTTTATAGAAATTGAGTTAGAGTATTTATAAAGAGAAAACCCCGATTGTAAAAACAAAAGATTGATTTATAAAGAGAAACATGTCTTTACTCACAAAAACGTGTTCATTACGTTTGTAAACTTTACTTATCTCTGAATGCAAAAAAGCAGCTGTATATTTTGTAAATTATATTTCTGTAAAATTACTTCCAGAAAACTGGTGAATACATATAAAATATTTAAAATTGCGAAAGATACGGGGTGTAAATAAAATGTTGAATGAAAATTGGAGAATCGTTACTAAGAACAAAATAAGATTGAAATCTTGGAAGTTTTTTAAAAGACAGTTGTCTCCATAAAAATTGAACGGCTTACGGGGAGTACATGGCCCGCAATGCCGTATATTAACTAAGTCCTGCATCGAACGCCTATCTCCGAAACTAATGGGCGTACATGCACATTCATTTGAAAGATTTACGGGCTATGTACTCCCCATAAGCCGTCCAATTTTCGTGGAGATAGCTGGCATAGCAGCCGAGTTATCATCTCACGTGTTTTTGAAAAAACTTGACCTCATCACATTTCAAAGTCATTTTTCTTGAAAAGTATGTCGTCTATTAAAACATTTCTAAGAACAATTTGGTCTTATTTTGTCTTCAGTAAACGATCTTCCAAGTAGGGCTTGACTGTAAATTATAGCCTGTATATGTAAAGTGTATACTGTAAAGGGTTGAGTAAAAAGAAAGGTCGTATTTTGAACGATGTTTCCAGTAACAACGAATTCTTATTTGATAATAATGTTTTTTGGTAATTCATTTACTCCTGTTTATTTTAATCCACTTCTTAGTTTTTGTTTGGTGCTATTTTAAAGACGGAGCAAACTAAGAAACAAAGGAGAAAACTAAGACCTCACGTATCTTTGACGACTCGGCAGTTTGGTTGGAATGTCTTGCTGCATCCACCTTATTCTCCTGACCTACAACTTTCAAATTTCCACCTGTTCAGTTTTCTCCAGAATTCCCTGAATGAAAAAATTTCACTTCTTGGGATAATAGCAAAGTGCGCTTGGATCATCAGTTTTTTCATCCAGAAAATGGCTCTGGGAGAAAGGAATTCTTAATTTACCCCTTCGATGGATAATATAAAATTAATAATTTACAGTATTGGAAAATTTAGTATTTCAATTTAACCTGAAAATATTTTTTTTTCATTCAAAATTATTGCCATCATTTGAAGCTTCATTAAAAATCGATCCTTTATTTCTTAGCATAAACATTTCCTGTTTTCGTTTCCGTAGACAAACATCATTACCTGCATTAAACAAACCTACTAAGCGCTCAGAAGTTGAATCGATTGCATACCTGAAAGAGCATACCAAAATAGGAAATAAACATTTGCCCTTATTCGTAAAAACGCTTTCCCCTTCCCATTTTTAACCTTCCTTTTTTATTCGTGACCTGAGCATAAAATATATTCCAACGCACGATAATAATCCATCTTCGTTTAATGTTTGCATTCTCTCTAAAAGCAACAATTTTCCCATGTGATAAATGTTGCGTAAAAAATGCATGATGATCTTTTAAGCCGATATTTTTATTCCCAGCAGATGTAGACAGCGCCGGCTGATTTGAGGCTAAGAAAAAGTTTAAGAACCCTAGAAATGTTTAAAAAAAAACTGCTCTTCACTTTTTCACACACCCACCTACAGACAAACATCCACCCACAGGCACACACACCATACACGCATCTTTCTCTCCCTTCATTTCCGAGAGATATATCCGCCTAGATCTATTATATCGCCCCGAGGAGGCTTACGGGTGCTCATTCGTGCCTCTCATCCGTAAGAAGTAGCTGCGCAAGCGCAATAGCTGTTGTTGGCTGCTCCCTTCCCTTTTCACGTCGCCACCTGCAACTAACGAGAACGTCCCTCCTCTTTCTTGCTCATCCTCATTTTCCTTACTCATCTTCTCTCGATTTCCGCTTCTGGAAAGTTTGTAGCATTCGAACATAATCAAATCCATGAGAAATATGGAACATAAATCTTCTGAAAGCGTTCCCCATTGCAAGAATTGGAAATGAAAGAGTTTTTCCATCCTCGTTGGAGAACGGAACAAATAGGAAAACCTGCATGTATTTCCCTTTTCAATAAATTTCATAATAAATATTGTCTAAGTTGTGAATTGTGAAGTTTAGAAAGTGGTTTCTTATTGCATAGACATCCTAAGCCTAAACAATGGGTTTACGCCTTTGTCAAATATGTTCAGTTCATTAAAAATCGTTGCATTATAAAAAAAATTATGAATGTTAATAGCACCCTAACATACAGTACACATGTGAGCCTCCTCAACTTTGTAAACGATAGTTTGGAATAAAAAAAAAGATAGACAGATCTGAAAACTGTTAGTAATTAAAGTTTTTTTGTAATTTCTTAACTTGATGTATTAAGACACATTGTAACAAAACCGTCGCTTTAATTTTAATTTTGATGAGCTTCCAGAAACTTTTGTCGTTTATAATGAAAATTGATTAGGTTAATTATATCTATATTTACAAGCATATATTATTTATAAGCTCTTCCTTTCATCCATGACACATGTGAAGGAAAATAAGCATCAACAATGAAAATTTCGTTAAAAAGAAACTTCCTGAAAAGTGATGAGGATGCAGTAAATTTGTGCTGATGATGGAGAACAAACACGGATAACCGAAATTCCGGATATTTCAAATATATAGAATTTTAGTGAAATAAAGGTACAGACGTATATATTTCTGTATTTGTCAATGTTAATATTCCTGGCGTTTTGACAAATTTCAATGTTGTTAAATTTAAGTCCTTCTGCTTCCTTCGATGTTATTCTTTCTTAAAACTTCTCAATCTGGTGTCCATTCTTTTTGACTCAAATATCTGTTTAGAATGATTATTCCAATTTGTGTAAGACTTCAAATTTATAGGTATAAAAATATGTCATTATCAAAATCGACTTATAAGCTCTAGATACAGATTATTCTAACCTTCTCGGTTCTATACTACAACTTATCAGCTATCACAAATAAAATTCATGTATGTTGGATATTCAGATACCTACACGAACGCATATAAGAATCCTGAATCTTTAGCTACGAGAAACGAAAATAGATCTTTGAATGTAATCCATCTCCTATAGAAAATTACATTTCCCAAATGACTGAGACAACTTTTTTTTACCGTTTGTTGCTTTATATCTCTACATTTCGGGAGCTTTTGCTACGACTTCAGTGGGAGATCGCCCATTGAATTGGATGGAGTGGCCTAGAACTACAGCGGTCGCTCCACCTCATTCCAGAGGTGTTCAACGAAATTAAAGTTCCGAAAGTCTTCGCTGGGAAGTCTGTCTAGATTCTACATTTAAAATGTTTCCTGCACATATCGACTTACTTATGAATGGTGGGAACGGAAAAGGAAACCTCTCGCTAAGGGTGAGAGCAGCAATTTTCAAAACACCAGGTTACTGCTTGAAGTTTAGTAATAAATCAATCTAATCAAAACACGAAAACGATATGGTAATTATTAACGGGATGATTTACAATGGGTGTAAAAAAAAAAAAAAAAAATCTGACAAACTTGTTGTTGAAGTCAGGTTGAGCAAAAAATTTCATTTGAACACAGGTCGTTTTTTCATTAGTACAGAATTACAGCAGATAAATGTTTTATTTGTGTACTGGCAAATAGGTAAACAAAACATATTTAATTTTCAAAAGCATAAGAGAGTTTATGACGTAGTATATAACAAATGCTCAAAATGTTCCTCTTGAGCCTGAACACAAGAATGACACCTACGAATCATCGAGGTCCCCTGATCCAAACAAGAACTATGGCATCATAATTGCAAATTTGACTGGCCGCATGGCTTATCCATAAAAGTAAATGTTCACGAGTATTGATATCAACACCGTACACGTTATAGGTGACTTTAAAGGTAAAAATCTAAAGGATTTAGATCAGAGAACCTCGGAGGCCACGCGATTTACTACTAAACTTTCAAAACTCTGATCTCTTATAGTTCTGTAACTAGTTTCTAACTGAAGTGAAATAGGAACAAGGTTCACAAACCAGTTATCACTTAAAATGGCTTTCCCAACTAAAAACTGAAGTTTATTACACTTATTGTGTATCATCCAGTATATTTGCTATTTTTAGTCGTGCTTTTGCATAATCGTGAATATTCCTTATACTACTCTCCGTAACTCGCAACGAACCTACTTAAATTTGAAATTTTATGGCGATATTTTGCAAAGGCGAAGTGATATAATTATCTCCTCCCGGTCTGCGATGGGATTTCTTATAATGATGAGATATTATGCAGATGTCTTTAGTAACAATCGTATAATACTTCTAGTATTATTCATCTGCTGTACATTATATTACAATAAAAACAAATAAAAAGGAACTAAAAGGAGAAGAACGACGAGATCTTTCGTTCTGGCCTCAGGACATCTTCAGGTCATCTAGCGTTGGTTAAAGGGCCCTCCCCATTTCTCTGGACAGACCAAAGGGATTTCTTAGTCGATGAATACTCCCGCAGGGATTTCTTATATTCTCATTTTATTGCTGCTGACTTATACTGTATATTCCCACAACTATCATCTTTATACATATTTTGTATGTTAGGAAACTTTAATCTAGAAATTTTACAGAAATAATATCAGCTCAAAACATACAACAGTATTTAATTTCTTAGAGAAAACAGATTTTGACTGCAGTTTTAATACTTATAGGCTAGTTGCGTAACGCTGGCGTCTCCATCAAGCGGTAAAATTAGGTAAAACTAGGTCACAACTCTGTACAATCACCATAGTATCTAAAGCTTATGCAGAAAGAGCAACAGATGACTTTATAACTAATGATTGTGGATTTTTAAACCTGAATGAACCATGTGATCTCGTTTTCGCAGACAAAGGTTTTCCATTAATTAAACCCGAGGTCTTAAAACGTAATGCAACGTTTATAATTCCTTCATAATCAATAATTTACAGATGACGAGATTGAACAAATTTACAGTATAGCATCAGTAAGAATTCATGTTGAAAGAGCCATTCAGAGGATTAAATTATGTCAAATCCTCAACCATATTCCCATAGAACTGCAACCTCACATAGATTCAATAATACACTTATGTTGTATCATTGCTAACAGCCAGCCTCCTTTAATTAAAGAGAATATTACGGTTTGGTTTATTAGAAATTTTGGCGTCGACTACTAAGATCATTTTGCGCCTTTTACACAATGTATATCTGTACGTACCCCGGGACAAACACAAACATCCATGCCCACGGCGGGATTCGAACCACGACCAGTCGGACTCAAGAATTAGAAAGCCTACGCCCTAGCCCTCTCGGCTGGCAGAATATTACGGAAAAGCCATAAGACAAAGCACTTTTTATTATTTATTTGAAAAGAAAGAAATTGCTATATTACAAATATCTTTTTCTTTATTATTATTATTTTTAATTAGCAGCATATAAAATGGGAAGAAAGTAATTAAAATAAAACATCTGTAATTTTGGAATACAATCCGCTAAAAAAAAGCTCATCTCTATGAGCAATTAGATGAACATAACCTTTTTCAAATACGTAGTTTTTTGCCTAATAAGAGATTTGTTAATATACTTTCAAAATGCTCTTCGAGATTTAGCGTTAGAGAATGAAGTTTTACGTGGTTAAAAGAGGAAGGGCGACTCATGTCTTTTAAAGCATTTTTTACTGATTTTCTAATGGCTGTTATAAATAAATTACCTTTAAATAAAGATTTCCGTCGAAATCGATCAACATTCACGCTTTGAAAACTACAATGAAGAACTAATACGAGGCATTATTTGCATTATAAAACGAATTCTTGCGTTGATTATAATGAAAGGCCTTCTGTGGCTCATCTAAATGTTGTTAACAATCGTCACGAGTAAGCGCAACGATCGTTTTTTCCGCCTATGCAACTAGCCTATAGAACATTCCAATCATACTTCATATCGCTAAAAATTGAAAAAGATTGCTAAAGTGTACAAAGATGTGACGAAATAAACATTTGCTAAATCAACGTTAAACATAGAAACACAAATTTAAAAACGAACTTTTCAATGGAAAAATCCCACCAAAAAATCAACAAAAGTTCCCAAGCATATCAAAGTCCAAGTTAAAAAATTTTTCTCCCTTTAAAAAAATAAAATAAATTTAAACATAATATTACTTACAATTTGGAATTCCTCCTTTGTAAAAAAATTAAAGTTTAATTTAAAAGATTTTTTCGTTATTTAAATTGTGGAAAATGGCTTTACGTTTCATTCCATTAAATTAAAAGGGGTGTAGCAAAAAGAACGTCTCCAAATTTCTTCTTCCGATGAACATAAAACAAATGTCTAATTACCAGGTCTATCAGGTTTATTTTGATCAATAAAATATTCCATACATGGAAAATAATAATTAAAATTTTCAAAACTTAGGATTAAAATTTTCTGGTTTATCCTGGATCCAGTGAATTTTTTTTTATTAAAAATGAATAGTAAAAAAAAATAAACCACTTGCTATTCAAAATTATTTAAAAATCAGCCAATTGCCATTAAGATCTTACTAGAAGTGCAAAAAAATTTAAATTGTCTGAGGGCAAATCGGATAAGTGAATATTATAAATAAATTTAAAACATTTATAAAGCTTATTGGTCCATCTTGAGGAATCCATTTATGCAAACTAATTATTATTCCATTTAAAAGCTAGCTTAACCCGTGCGAATGACATACGCGCAGAAAAGAAAAACGTACTGTGTTTGTATTATATTTAAAACTAGAAGAGGTACCCGGCGTTGCCCGGGATAATTACACTTGCACAAACTTTTCCTTTCATTGTTAGTCATGAGATATATATTGTTGGTTCATGCAGTGTGTTTGTGAATTGCGTGCTGATACCATTGTTGATACCTATTGTTGTACCAACTTTGCCTTGCATTGTTGGTCATGAGATATTTCTCATTAATATGCCTTGCCATAACCATGAATATCGATTTTTTATCGATATTTATTATTTTTCCGAAATCTGAGGTAGACAGTGACCTTCCTCATGCTTTAAAGGTCATGTATGCGAAATTTTATCAAGATCGGAATAAAACTGTAGATTTGTATAAAAAACGTACACACAGATCCACAGACCCACACACAGACCCACAGACCCACAGACGCACAGACCCACAAACATCCTTCTTTATATATATAGAAGACTAGAAGAGGTACCCGGCGTTGCCCGGGATTATTACACTTGGGATGTAAACAGAACAATCTCAAAAATTAAAATAAATTTTGCAATATCTTAAAAATAAACAAATGAAAATGCTTAGAATTAAAACAGTAAAAATTCTTAATGAAAATTCGAAAAAAATCTTTTTAAAGGCTCAAAATGGATGGAGTGCTCCAATAATTTCTTACTCAGATAATCTTACTTCAGATCTACACTTGATGTTGTTGCAATTTCCACTCTTCTCTCGCTGTGTTGAAGCAAAATTTGGCCTTTCATGACTTTGGGTAGTCTAGCGGTCGCCAATTCTTCTATTTACTTGCTTCCCATTTGCTCAATACAGCACGGAGCTAAAGGTTTGCTTTCTTTGTCGTCTTTCCACTCTTTCTCAATAGTCTGCTAACTCTTCATTATCTCCAGCTACTGATCATTTTTAAAGATTTTCAAGAAATTGTTAAGTACTAAGAACTCTCTTTTCTAAGAAAAACCTGAATAACAGGAATTCTATGCATTGTTACAAATTGAAACTTATCCATATTGCATCATCATTTTATGTTCATTGTTATAATTCTTGGAAAGGACTGCTTTATCATTGCATCATCATTTTGAGCTCATTGTTATTGGTGAAACCATTGTTGATACCTATTGGCGTGTTGAAACCATTGTTGATACCTATTGTTGCACAAACTTTTATTTGCATTGTTGGTCATGAGATATATATTGTTGGTCCGTGCAGTGTGTTTGTGAATTGCGTGTTGATACCATTGTTGCAAAAACTTTGTCTTGCATTGTTGGTCATGCGATTTTTCTCATTAATATGCCCTGCCATAACCATGAATATCGATTTTTTATCAATAATTATTATTTTTTCGAAATCTGAAGTAGACAGTGACCTTCCTCATGCTTTGAAGGTCATGTATGCGAAATTTCATCAAGATCGGAATAAAACTGTAGATTTGTATAAAAAACGTACACACAGAACCACAGACCCACCCACAGACCCACCCACAGACCCACAGACGCACAGACCCACAAACATCCTTCTTTATATATATAGATAGATAGATTAACAATTTTTCAAATTAAAAAAAAGGAAATGACAAATAAAAATATTACAATCTACCATTAAAAAAATTAGCAGATAATCATATGTAAGAGAGAAATTTCCCTTATATTATAAATAATCATAGTCGCTCGTACATTATAAAAGTCAAATTAAAGAATTTATCGAAAAATTTTCTATTCTGCTTACCCCTTGTGGCCGAATCCGATAAAATGTTACGAACATCACAATATCTACTAAGCACCAGTGAGCGGGGTATTTAGAAAGCGGCGGCCAGTCAAGACAATCCTCGTTTTGACGTCCACCATTCATAACAAGAAGTTAATCCTCCCGAGGAAGGCATAGGAAAGTAGCGGAAGCCCTGAGATCATCTGTTTTTACCCTTTTATCTCACTTTTTAACCCCTATCCCCAATATTTTAAATCGAAAAATTGATTTTTACGAACGTAGTATTTATTTAGAAAGTGTAAAAGGGCTTCTTTCGTTTCTCATCAATTCCGATCGAATGATATACGACATGCCATATGTTGCCACAGTTCTAAAGACCAAGTAACTGCCACCCCCACAATTCCGACCCCATTGTGATAATTTGGCCCAAACTTCATAGTAATGTTTAAATAAATAATTAAATGAATCTTGCTTAGAGGAATATGCATACCGAATATGCATAAATACGCGTAGACCTTTTGGTCCCCTCTAATTTCTGCCCCCGAAACTCCGACCCCAGTGGGCAAATCAAAACCAAACTAAATAGTGAAGGTGCACACGCCCATAGTAAACTACATTCCGAAATTCAACGTTCTGCCTTAAAAAATGCGAAAATTATGAAGGGAACTGACGTACGAACGGACGAAGGGACGAACAGATAGACGGACATTGTGAAACAATAAGTAGCTCCTTTCTTCCGCTACTTAATATAGGAAATGACGATAACGTTCTTTATTGGATAGCTTAAATTTTGAATTTTCAAAAACTCTTAAATGAAATTTTTTGCTGCATACTCAAATCCATGATTTTTATTAAACAGAAAGTTGTCTTAAAACGCTTAATTGCTGTATACAGAGTCATAACAAGAAATTAATCCTCCCGAGGAAGGTATAGGAAAGTAGCGGAAGCGCTGAGATCATCTATTTTTACCCTTTTATCTGCGCTTTTTAACCAGCCCTCATTTTTTTCAATCGAAATATTGATTTTCTCTAACGTAATATTTAGAAAATGAAAAAGAGCTCTATCTTCTTTCGTTTCTCATCATTTCTGATCGAATGATATATCACATGCCATATGTTGCCAAATGACTGCCACTTCCACAACTCCGAACCTATTGGGACTATTTGGCCCAAACTTCATAGTAATGTAGATCTTGCCTAGAGGAATCTGTAACCCGAATTTCACTCCATTACATACTTCAATACACGTAGGTCTTTTGATCCCCTCTAACTCCCACCCCCAAAACTGCGAACCCAGTGGGCCAATCAAAACTATACTAAATAATGACCATTTAAACTTTACAAACATCTTCCATTCCACATGATCGTAAGATAATAATGTTATGTACAATTAATTCTTCGGACTGGTAATATAAATAAGAACAAAAAGACTCGTCAATCAAAAAATTTTAAACTTTTCCTGTGGTATTCCAGATAACCTATCTTTCCCCAATCAAAGTAAGAGAAAATTAATTGTATTCGCTCGTCAGCTTTGTCTTTATTGAATATGCTCAAAGTCTAGTTACTCATCAACACTGAAAAAAATTACCATTCTGAAATACCAAATGGATTTGGGAATTAAAAAGAACTACGATTGGGGAGAGAAAGAATTGCAGTTTCTAATATACCCATCTATATATAAACACGGCAACACATTTTTTGTTATGTACTTTTTCCTGTGTTAACGTGGACGAATACGCATGAAACTTATTTGGTTATAAAGTTCCTGTGCTCTAGATGTGCACAATATATTTTGTTTGCGTATTTGTTCACGTTAACACAGGTAAAAAGCGTTTCAAAAAGGTAGCGTTAAGGAATAGGTTGTGCACCATATTTGTCAACGCATGTAACATTGCCTTTTTTAGTGGTTTTTTAAATAATAAATATCAAATTAACTCAAATCATTGTTGATGATCATTTGAAAGAATTTTAATTGCTGTATTGTTGATGTTCATTTGAAAGCATTAGAAATCCGTATAACAAATACTCTGCAGCTTTTGAAAGTCAACGAACTGATTTCAGAACCTGAAGGTTCCCAGTATAATATAGTACCTTTAATGTATCTATAGAAACAACTGCTTAAAAATTGTTATTAACCAACTATTCAAAATATTTCTATTATTAGTAGGTAAACATTTTATGTATTTTTCGTCGTTTTCTAAGCTATTTTAAGGTTTTTTCATACATTTTGAAAGTAATATTTTTAGTTAAAAATAAAATAAATACCAATTTTGAAGTTTTTGTTTTTATTTATTTTTTAAAAATTTTGTTAACACTCTTTCTTTAGTAACAAAAAAGTTATCGATTTTTGGTCCGAAACAGATCTTAATTTTCCACAGTGGGACGGGGGAAGAGACGCAGAGATAGGGAGGGACAATTTAGCTTAAATATATAAATATTATATTTAGATAATAATTCGATAGATATATTAAAAGATCCCTTTAGATTGCTTTAAATATTATTCCGAGAAATTTTCAAAGTTATCATTGCGGTGAAATGAATCGGGAATGTCAGAAATGTCATGCAAAGCATTTTGGATACGGTATTTATTGTGTTATCTATTTTTCATTGTTCAAAGTTTATTTTAATAAGCAAGATTGAGGCTAGAACAATTATACATTTTTTTTTTCTCAGAAATGTGATCGAATTTCGTTCATTGGGGATCCTAGTCTTTATAAAAGCAAAATAATTTTCAGGATATGTTAGGTTAAAAAATGCAGATATTTTTTGTTTCGAAAGGGTTAAAACTTTTTAATCAGCAAAAAAATTTTAAATTTATTATGTACTACAAAAATCCGTTTTCGTCTGATGAAACCCAACAAAAAATACTCTCACGTTGCATTCCGATACAAGTTTAGAGGGTATTGAATAATTTGTCATTCACCCTATCGATTAACAGATACATTAGCATAATGGTAAAGTTTATTATCATGACAACGTAGACTATTAGAATTTTCAAAGAGCATTTTGATTTCCTTAGCCGAAAGGATTTCCAAGCAGGTTAGTTTTAAATAATAGAGATTCTATAATGTATTATTCACATCGGTTCATTTCGAAAATGGAGATATCTAATACTTTCACTCTTTCCCTTCTACTTTACCGAAATCCCACCGTTTTGAAGTGTTTCTCTCATAAATCAATGTCAGAAACAGCTGAACAAAGTTTTTGCTTCGATTTTCCCTTTTACTGATATTACGATTCTCTTTTCCTATTCTGCTCCTTTCTAAAAAGGAGAGAAAAGCACCCACACGAGAATGGGTTTTTATTAATATCAGATCAAAGTGCGATCGGCTTTGCTTTTTTTACCCTTTATTATTTGTTCCACACCGTGATCAATGGGAGGTCAATTTTTCATGCCATTAACGAATGAGAATCTATCACATTAGATGAATAATGTTTGCCGCAAGAGAATTGCCTCCCATTGAAGATAGGGACAAACGTGACTCATAAACGGCCAACTAATCTTCCTATTAATTATGATTGCAAATCGTTGGCAAAATACAAACAAGCAATCTCAACAAATGAGCGCCTAATGGCTTTGCTGTAAACGTGACCATCAATCGGTCGAGCTATTCACATATTGCTTACGAGAAAACCCAAAACACAATTCCGATAATCATTCTGTCTTGAATTTAAGTGAGGTCTTTAAAATTTGGTGAAAAACACTGGTTGAAAGAACATCAAATTATTTATGAACTTTACCAGAAAATCTGAGACTGTTTTTCAAATTATGAATCCACTTTCTCGTAATTATATGATAATAAATTACTTTCTAAGCATAATGTCCACAATTAATCTAATTTAACTTTACATTTTCAAAGAATTCAAAGAATTAAGAAGGAATAATTACGGTTTCAATGGTTTTGTCCCATTCTTATTATTATGCATTGAATGATATTTGAAACCCCTAAAAGGGTGCTCTTCCGTGCACATAGAAACCACCTTATTGTTAATGAAAAAGTTCAACAATAAAAGAAGTAATTTGCTGAAATCTTTGAAAATGTAAAGTTTAAATTAGATTAATTTAATTTAGCATCATCCAAACAGAATGACCAACAGAGGCGGAAGTGTCTTAACCAAGTCGGTCCGACTACCACAGCAGAGCAAATGCGAGAAAACCTTCAGAAAGCCGCAAGGTCCACTGTCAGCTCCGTGACGAAACTTTCGGTAGTTACATAGGTCGAGCTGCTGCCCGTAATCCAAAAAAATCATCTTTGTAAGATCAAAATATCGTCTTGCCTGGTGAAAAGCAAGACTTTGCTGACCAATGCACCGATGAAATGAGATGATGGGGATCTACGAATTATGCCTCAACCTTTTTCCAGTCTTATGATCAAACCTTTGCAAAGCATAAGATGTGATCTGCCATATACAAGAGGGTGTTGTTTCACCAGTAAAGATCGGCGGTGGTTGTGTGATAGTTTGTTCTTGCTTCAAATGGCTTGGTCTTAGACCACAGATTATAAATGATGAAAGCATGAATATCCAATCTTGTCTGAATATTGTACAGAGGGTGATTCCTTAATTTTGCACCACTTTGTGTCCTAATTTTGGACTCGAAGTACTCGTCGTTGTATGGTCTTTGTCTGCTTAATATATTCTCCGTGTGCCTTGTTAAGTGTTCTGCATCGGCGTTTCCACGAATTGGTGGCACATTCAAGGGTCACAGTCGACCACTCTTCTTGGAGGATTTTCCAAAGGCCTTCAACGGTCCTGGCTTTTCGCAGAAACAAAGGCAAAAATAAAAACCCATTGGACTGACGTCTGGTCCTTTGGTAGGGATGGTCTCTTTGGGCATGTATTGGATTCCTAATTTTTCTTTAACCTCCTCAAGATAGGCCTTGGTTGCAGTTTGGCTGTATGACTGGACGCCAAATCATGGTGTAAGGTCAGTTTGTCCACCTCACCTGGATACATCTTTGGAATCGTTTGCTCCAGGTACGGTTTCAAAACGTACTGGATGTAATTAGTCGGTATTCGGATGAGCGGAAAGGTTCTACAGCCGCACATTCTACCAACGACCATGAATCCGGTAGGCTAACTTTCATGACATTTCACCAACCGTTCATCTGGTACCTTCTGACCCGGCTGGACGTACAGAATCTTTCTGTCACCATTACATTTTTCAAGATAGATGCCTCGTCCAATGTGGCCATATATCCCGATTTGGGGCCAGCCAGGATTTGCTCATACAGTTTTCTTGAGATGGTTTTACGATTCTTCTTGTGGACATAACTCAACGTGTGAAACTTTATCTTTCTTCTAATTTTTGCTCTCAAATCTTGATGGTTAATGTTATGGATCGTCTTTTGGGAGGTTCTTTACATCTTTGCCATCGACCTTTGGCTTTGGGATTTGCCTTTTCAATCATTTTTTTCACTTTTGCAATAAGTTCTGTAGTACGGGCTTTTCTTGATCGTTTAAAAACTGACTTGGGGTTCCCATTGGCTCTTGCTAGTCTTTTCTTTGTTTTAGATCCAATTGCGCGAAGAACTGTACTATATGAAACCGATATTCCTTTCAATTTTAACTCTTTTTCAATCAAACGAGATGATTTTCCCAAATGTAATCTAGAATAAAGGTAAGTCCAGTTTGTCAGAAATGCTTAACGCGCATGCGTATTGCGACATCACTGGATGACTTTATGGCGTTACTTTCGGCAGTTGCGGTAGCCATTATTCCGGTCACAAAAAAAAAACTGTTTTACGTAAAAATCAAGTCTTTCGTTGCATTTCTGAAGAAACGTTTATTTGTAAACCTACCATTTTATAAATATATTTCCTAATACCTGCATAAATAAAGTTATTATGAAATACTATTACTGTCTCTCTCTCTCTTAACTGCTAACGGTTTGGACAAATCGATTTCGAAATCCTAACGAGGAATGATAACTAGGTCTAATGATAACGAGAAAAATGTTATCTTCCTTGTCTCTGAGTTCATATTAAAAAGAAATACGTAAGTATATTTTACAGTAACTATAAATGCTTCCTTATAATGGCATTTTGCTGTTATTTAATTAAAATAAATAGTATAACAGATGAGAATTATGAAGGAAATGAATGAGTCATCAAGTGTCGCTATCACAAGACTGTTGTTATCATTGCCGCCATGTTTTGGTTTCTGTGGAGGTTTCGATTTAGCGGCTATTGGTTTCGCTGTCATCCAGTGACGTCAAAATACGCTTGCGCAGTAAGGCATTTTTACCACTTCCGGTCAACTGACCCCTACCTTGTTCTAGATCACCTTGGATTTTCCCTGTTCGTAAAGCAATTTTACGCGCATTTCGATCTCTTCCTTGCACAAAGTCTCCATTTTTAAGTCCACCCCGCGAGCATG
This sequence comes from Rhysida immarginata, assembly GCA_023313115.1. Classification (NCBI taxonomy): domain Eukaryota; kingdom Metazoa; phylum Arthropoda; class Chilopoda; order Scolopendromorpha; family Scolopendridae; genus Rhysida; species Rhysida immarginata. Next base: position 2,452,348 of record JAHWFO010057283.1, on the reverse strand, counting down.
TGACTGTGAAAAGAGCACGTGCATGCGCATTGTTTAAAAAAAATTTGGAATCTAGAGTTTATAGGGAGTGCCAGTGTGACGTCAATCCTGGCTGCTCTTCAGTCACGTGACTCGAATTGGTTCCAAACAAGTCTTCTCGCTTCGGGATTTAACATTGGTTCCAACGCAGAGGTGGAATAAAATCGCTTTGTATAAACCCAGTGTTTAAGATGTGAAATTGTTAAGTTCCTCACTGCTAACAGCGATTTACACATCTATCTTTTTCCAAAAGAAAGAAAGTTCCGCGAACGATGGCTAATTAAAAGTTAAGTGATTAAAAGTGATTAAAAAGCGTTCTAATATTAATTTATTAATTAAATATCGGTATTAAATGTCTTAATAACAATATAAATTACACAAACTCACATAATAATCTAAGAAATGTCATTTTTACTGGCCGCCCGTTTCAACCTTACTTGGTTCCAATGTTTGGAACCACCGATCCCATTTCCTAGGCTCTCGGCCCCTTCATCGCGCAAAATACCGTCAACTATGATGTAGTCACTTGCACTCCCTATACTTTTGTAACAGAAGCTGGTGCAAAATTAAGGAATTACCCTCTGTAGACAATTATATGCTTCCTACAAAGCGATAACAATTACATGAAGAGCCTTTTGTCAATCAGCAAGGTAATGTTCACGCCTAGTTTTAAGACATGAAAGTACAAATAATAAATTGGCCAAGCCAAATCTCAGTCCGAATCCAATAGAACGCCTCTGGTCGATTGGTTGGTCTGTTAGGTATTTGAGCACGTCAGCAGTTAGGTCATTTTGCGCCCTTTCATATGTTTATTATCTTTATACCATCCAGAGCATTGCACGTGACTATTATCTTTTACGCACTCCGGGGACAAACACAAACATCCAGGCCCACGGCGGGATTCGAGAACTGGAAAACCCACTCTGGCGGATGTCTCTGGGATGAATTGTAATGTCAAGTGCGGGCGTCCGTAAAACTCATTAATTGGTTAATAGGCTTTGAAAAAGAATTGGGGGACAAACAGCACCTTGCTATCAAACACTGTAATTCCCGCATGCTGTCGTTACAGCACTATGAGATATTAGACATTTTGTAAAGTAATAATATCATACCATTAAAGTGTTCGATTTAAAAGGTCATTCAGTGCATGCCTTGATATATATTTCATGATAGTTGTAATCATTATTTAGTGCATTGAAAATATATAAATTTTTTCGCTTTAGCTTTCTTATCAAAGTTTGCCTAAAAAAATTAAGAGCTTTAGTACTTCGCTATCAAAGAAAGCGAAGTAGACTTTCAAGGGAATGCATCACTTCGTATCAACTAATGCAGCCATAATGACTTTTAAAGTTAACTTTAATTCCATTAAAAATACAAAACTCAAGTTATCCAAGAAAAGAACGGATCATAAATCAATGCAACAGCTGGTGTCAGTTCAGAGAAAGAAAACACAAATATTTTAACCTCAGCTCTAAGGCAAACCCACTCATGTGCATTTGCTGCGAAAGGCTTTTTTCTATCTTTATTGAGGAATCATTCTAGAGGCAGATAGGTACGATTGCAAAAGGCAGCGCTCCAAAGCAGAAGTGATGTTTAAAATTTGACTGAAAGAGATCAGTACACCATCTCGTGTTGTCAAGTACTCTGACCTCGTGTGGAGTGGCTCGATGAACTTAAGTGTTGTCGTCCTCATTGACTGGAAGATGTTATTGCGACGATCACTCTCTGGAGTAGTCAATGAAAGCTGGAAAGGTGAAACCCTTTTAGAAGACATTAATGCTTTTATGGTTTCATATTGCAGTTCCACAATGCTTACACATGAAAGCGAAAGAGGCGTGATTCTTTGGCATTAAAATCTTATTTGTTTGAGAATTGCTCCAATACATTTATTTAATATGCAGGGGAGCATATGAATTGCGTTTTATTAGATTATAATTAATAAAACCACTTTCATTAGATTTCAGGAGTGTTTAATTCGTAGAAGCAGAACCTCTATCGTGTTGATCGACGCCGTCTCAGAAGGTTGTGCCGCATGGAATCTGAATTGCTTTCTTCATATTTTGATACTTATTTTTATGTGCTGTGATCATTTGTGTGTGTTAGGTCTTTTCTTGATCGACATTTTGTTTAGGAAATTGGAAACCAAGCCCTAACTACTTCGGATATTACTCATCAACGTGGTGCCGCTATACAGATGGTCTTTTTAATCTTATTCGATCACAGGACGTCAATGAATTTCCTACCATAAAGTTTTCAAATAATAAAACGGTCTTTCAATAGAAATTTTGTTCTCATTTAGCGAATTTAACTTTCCTTTAAAAGCATTAAATTCGTGCTGAAAGCCAAGTTTTTAAACAGACGCTATTCAGGATTTCCATGAGTTTATTTATGCAGAATTAATATTTGCAAGAGCTTCCGCTAGTGATATAAAACTGATGCAATAGAAACCTTGCGAAGAAAGGTAAACCAAAAGCGAACTAAGTAAACACGAAAGGAGCTTTATAAGGGTTCAAATGTCGAAATTAGAACACAAAAAAATAAAAAGCCATTTCTACCATCCACAGACACAACTCCCTAAGCAACTCCGGAAAACGTCAAGCTAGATAACGTACGGCAAAGCGAACGCAAAAACAAACAGTGAAACAAACAAAAAGAGGAAGGCTCAAATTGGTCCAAGTTTTCTGAGACATTTAACGAACTCAAAAAAGGGCAACACCTGGGACTTGGAGGTGACTCCGTTGAGAATAAACAACAGATAAGAAGTAAGTGCTCCTTCAGCAGCAGGCCTCACTGCCTAATGATAGGGTTCCAGGAGATAATTCACCAAAGTCATATAATATTTCACGAAAAGGTTAAACTTATGTTACACTCTCACGAAACTTAGTGCAAAGGTATTAAGGGGGAGAAAAAGAAATTAAATGGGTTTATAAATCATTGGCGTTCATTAATTTTCCTAGCATAGGCTTTACTAAATGACTACAAAGGCTATAATTAACCCAAACATTACAAAAATAGCTTCTGGCTTCTTTAAAGTGACATTATGAAACCATTTAACCAGAACGAGTTTATTTTGCCCTTCTTCTAAACTAACAGCATTTTCAACAGGCATATTTTTCTAAGTTTTCTGAATTTCAGATGTATATATCTTTACCTCGGAGATGTAGGAAATTATGTTACTTTTTCCAAACTTTACAGGCGAGCAGTTTGAACATGTTTGATTTTGTTCTCCCTTTATTTTCTTATAAGTTAATTAGATTTTTGTAAAGCAAAATTTTACCAGAAATCTCTTTGTATATTATATTTCATATTGTTTTTCATTTAATGCAATTCCTTTTAAAATTTACCGATTTCAGTAAAAAAAAAACAAACCCACCATAGTGTCCTATACCTCCGAGGTACGGATATAAGCACGAAAAAAACTGAACCGCGCACCTTAAAACGAAACAAGTGTACATAGAGGAAATTTGACATATGTATATGCAGAATATTGAAAACAAATATATGCACATTTTTCTATGTGATTGAGCTGATTCTATGCGTGAAAACTGAAATAGACCTGCAGCTTTCATTCATAATGCACGACTGAAGAGAAGTGGTAAGAAAAAGGATAAGGGCTGGTATATATAAGTAATATTTCGCATTGGCCTAAGATCGTATACTCGTATTTGATGGGGATTATTGTAAAAATAACATGTGCAAAGGAAACATTCATTTGCATCATGAATAATTTTCGAAAATTTTGAATAAATAAGTTCTATGAGAAACATGGGTCATTACTTTCTCAGAAACTCTTGTTTAATGCGTTGTTCTTTTCCTTAGTTTAACAATGCACAGTCGGGTATTTATTTACTCGTTCTACCATTTAGCAGCGCCCAGATTAGTCCGGACTTGATGGTCTCTAAAAGTGCACATACCTATTCTCAGTCTTTTCTATAGCAAACTTTCGAAAATGATCATTCTTTATTTGAAAAAACATTTATTAATTGTGGATTATTCTGAAGCGAATAAGCGTAAACACTGGGTGGCCAGTTTATTATGAACACCCATGACTATGCTAATCCGTTTGCATAGTAATTACTAGGTATCAGTTGGTCACGTGACAATCGGTAAAACTATAAAGCGAGAACACATCTGTCAACTGCAAGTGATTTGACCGTCACCATGAGGAAAACAAAGGATCTGAGCGACTTCGAGCGCGGGATGATAGTTGGTGCCCGGCGAAGTGGACTGAGTATTTCCGAATCCACATGTCTTCTAGGCTTTTCCCGAACAACCATTTCAAGGGTTTATCTGGTCAGGTTAAACAACCAAAAAACAACCAGCCAGAGAGAAGTCGACCAAAGGGTGAGCGTAGGATGGGAATGCTTGTTCGTACGAATAGAAACGTCACGACTCGTCAACTAACCGTGGAGTACAACACTGGTTCAAAGAATAATATCGCAGAACGCACTACACTCCTTACACTGGCAAAGATGGGCCGACGGCCAGTCCGGGTACCTTTGATCTCCACCCAAAAGCGCAAAAAAACGTCTCCAATTTGCCGGTGATCACCAACACTGGACCGTCGAACGACTGGAAGAAGGTCTTCCGGTCGGCTGAATCCCGTTTCTATTGCACTATGCAGATGGCCGACGCAGAATTTGGAGACAACAGCACGAAGCGATGGACCACTGTTCAGGCTGGTGGAGACTCTGTAATGGTCTGTGGTATGTTTTTTGGCATAGTCTTGGTCCGCTGATACCTGTAGAACAACGCCTTAATGGTCAGGGCTACCTGAACATTGTTGGCGACCACGATCATCTCTTCATGGCTACTGTGTTTCCTCCATCGGAAGGAAACTTCCAGCAGGACAATGCTCTATGTCACAAGGCTCGCATCGTCATGGGATGGCTCCAGGAACACGATAATGAATTCAACTTATTCCACTAGCCACCACTGTCCCCAGATTGAACCCAATCGAACATCTTTGGGATGAGCTGGAACAGGTTATTCGAGGCATGGATCCACCACCATCCAATAACCAACAAGTGGGAGCAGCTGTTGCATTCGCATGAACAAACATCACGGAACAATGCTTCCAGCAGCTAATTGAATCCATGCCACGATAAATTCGTGCTGTTATAGCTGCTAGGGGTGGCGCAACACAAACTAGATGGATATTCCTAATAAACTGGCTAGATGGGTATTCAGTGTATATTTGAAGCATAGTTTGAAGTTTTTTAAGAAAGTGTTATTTTAGTTTATTTAACCCTATTTCGACTTAACGCCAAGATATGTTTCAGGTCCAGGTATTCATTTTTACACCAGAAAGAAAGGCACAAAGTGGAATCAATGCGTTCACTCTATAAAAGCTTGTCATAGATGGCAGTTTTTCAGAAGTTTTTTTTCCCGATAAACCATGGATGACATCATATTTCCATTAAATTGTGCTTTTTATTTCATTCAGATGTATAACCATAGTTAAAATAACTGAATGTGACAACTAAGAATTCATAAGTAGGCAAAGTGAAAATAATTCGGGACGAAAGGCACAATTGTATATAATACAAAAATGACTTCTGTCCAATACTAAAAGAGGTATGTGGATAATACTATTAAAGATAAAAAGAAATAAAGACTCTTTAACCACAACTAAAATAAGCAAAGAAAAAGAAAAACATAACCTGGAAGCGCTTTTCGATAGCCAAGCTATCATCATTCGGCAGGAACCAAGGAACCAAAGTTTTTGAGACTTAACATTTTTAATGTATGGGAATCTGATATTGTTTTGTTAAGATTCTTAAAGTTAGTTCTCTTTGGTCTTCTTCGTGTACTCCTTGGTTCCTGCCGACTGATGATAGCTTGGCTATCGAAAAGTGCTTCCAGGTTATGTTTTTCTTTTTCTTTGCTTATTTTAGTTGTAGTTAAAGAGTCTTTATTTCTTTTTATCTTTAATAAGTAGGCAAGTATTCAAGTAATTAAAAAATAGACAATTGAAAAAAGAAAAATAATTAATTTTTTTTACAAAAATAATCCCGTATACCTGACATTATATGCAATCGGTATGGGTATAAATAACAGAAATAAATTTGACCCGTTAAATTGTATTTAAAGCACTGCTGATCCTTTTTCTGATTATAGAATACTTCGAAAAATAAAGCATTAAAAATTTATTACCGGATTTAAAGCATGAAAATTACCCTTTGTTAGTATTCATCCGCTTTATGTTTAGCGCTGAAGATTTGTTAGCGTGTGTCATGGGAATTAACTAGAATTTTGAATTTTGAATGCGTTATATAATTGGGATTTTGGAGTTTAATGTTTACGCAGTATCGATTGACGAGTTCACAAGAAAAATACAACGGTTTCTTTCAAAGGAAATGGATTTCAGTAGAAAATTATTAATTCAAATGCACGGTGTTTTACAATTTGAATAGCTATAAAGTATACACGATGTTGAAATTGTGAATTCAAGGAAACATATGACTCACTTTATTGGGATAAATCTTGCATGGTTTAAATACTAATACTCAGGTTGATAGCTATCTGAATGAAAAGCTTTATTTAAATATTTTAGTAACGTGTTCCCAAATAGAGTGTTCCTCTTCGGAAAAATTTATTTATTTATTCTAACTGAAGAATTTTACAATTAAATAGGAAACCTGTTGTTTCGAGGGACCATAGCTAAATCGATATACATGGAAATTAAAACAGGCCTGGGATGCAAAAATTACGTAGTTTGTGCTGGTAATATAATGAAAAGAAACAGAAAAATTTTGACACCAATCTAGCTCCTGAACACCAGCAATTCTACAGATAATTTGAATTATTTTCATAAGCGATAGTAAATAAAAAGGAGTTAAACACGAAAAAGTTTATATTTCGTAATCTATGTTTGAACTTACTTCATATAAAATATTTAACTTTCCTGTTATTAAAAGGGTTAACTCGAAAATTAAACTTTATATAAATAGATTGCCTACGGAATTTTGTGCATTTGCTTTAATTTGAAACTACAGAGTGATCAGAAAGCCTCTCACTGATAAAGAAATTTAATAAAATAAAAATATGTTTGATAGATACATACATGCACTAAAAAAAAACAACAAAGTTTTTACTTTCTCGTATACTAAATATAGGTGAGCTATAAGTTTCTCATAAGTTTTAAGAAGTACAGGGGATATAAATAATTTTTTAAAATATTTTTTTAGAAATCCTAGACAAGGATATCTTAAAAAAGGCATTTTTTAGGATATCTGAAATAAAAAAATAAAGGTAAGTCTTATGAGCATTTTTACACGCCAAACTTAAGATTTTTAAATTATGGATGAAAATAGGAAAGAAAATTCCACAGCCTGGATTCGAACCAGGAACCTTCTGCTAACCGTGCAGACGCGCCTACTAATAATTTAAAAATAATTTTAAAATAATCATCAATAATTCAAAAATTAAAATGTTAAGTAAAAATAAATAAAATATATGTTGAGTAAAAATAAATATCTCATGATGTCTACGAATAAGAAAATTCATACTGCATCGGGTGTGGCGCAGGTTAAAGTCACCCGCGTTCGGGAGTTAGGCAGAGGCTCTCGTTCGAAAAATAAGCGACAGTCTCCCGGCTGTTATCTCGGAGCAATGCCTCCGAGAAGCCCCACCAGGGCACTCGCTATGCGCTTGGGGAAGCGGTCGGGGGCAGCGCATGCCTTTACCCAGGAGGAGAAACTGGTAAAGCGACAACGGGATCGGGTGCTGTCAATTGGCACTTGGAATGTATTCTCCATGACAGGAAAGGAATCAGAGTTAGTGGAGGAAGCCAAACGGTATCGACTGGATATCATAGGTATTACCTCTACGAAACGTCCGGGTTCTGGAACTGTGGACTTAGAAGGAGGGTGGAAGCTTTTCTACTCTGGTGTCGACCCTAACATGACTGCCCAGGCGGGAGTGGGGATACTCACAAGTCCCCGGCTGGCAGATTATGTTGCAGATTGGACCCCCTTAGGTGGAAGACTGTGTCTCCTGAGACTTCAGATAGGGAAACGGTCTCTCTCTCTATTCGTTGCATATGCTCCGAATGCAGTCACAGAGTACCCACTTTTTCTAGATGAAGTTGATGCTGCTCTTAGCAGGAGAGGGAGTGCAGATTCTGTCATCCTGATGGGCGACTTCAATGCACACGTAGGGGCTGATGACCAAACGTGGAAAGGCGTGATTGGGAGGAATGGTGACCCCGATTTAAATGCGAATGGGAGGTGCTTGTTGGATCTCTGTTGCAACAATGGACTTTCCATCACAAACACCTTCTTCCAGCACAGGGATGTCCATAAGTATACCTGGTACAGGGATGCAATGGACCAGAAGTCACTGATTGATTTTGTAATTGTTTCAGCTGACTTATTCCGATCAGTGTTGGATACTCGTGTGAGAAGAGGGGCAGAACTATCAACTGATCACCACCTTGTTGTCTGCACTTTGCGGTTCTCTGAATCCATGCCAACCAAGCGAAATACTAGGTTCAGACAAACTTGGCGCATCAAATGGGAGGCACTGGAGGATAGAGCTGTGAGGAAGACCTTTGCAGATAACATATCTTCAAGTTTCAAAGAACTTCCCAGTGATCGTGGTACTGTTGAAGAGGAGTGGCAGTTGTTTAAAACTGCTGTGATTACTTCGGCTGCATTGTGCTGTGGTCGTAAGCGGCTGAGTGTGGCGCAGGGCGGTGAGAAAAGGACTGCGTGGTGGAACGGTGAAGTCCAAGAAGCTGTCAAGGCAAAGAAGGAAGCCTATTTGCTATGGCTTGCAAATAAGTCAACTTCGAGCCGAGTGCGGTACACTGAGGCGCGAAAAGCAGCAGCAAAGACAGTATCAACAGCTAAAGCCAAGACCTGGGAGAAGTTCGGGGAGAAATTGGAGGCAGACTATGGTTCGGCAAACAAGGTGTTCTGGCAGACCGTGCGCCGCCTCCGTGGAAAGAAGTCTCTTTCATCACAAACTATTAAGAGTTCAGATGGGAGGCTTCTGAAAACGGAGGAGAGCGTATTGCATAGGTGGAAGGAATACTTTGCATCTCTTCTTAATCCGGTGACGACAACAACTGAGACATACGAGATGCACCTTGGAGCGGAGAATAGTCACGGTAGTATCACTGAAACAGAAGTCAGATGGGCAATTAAGTCCCTGAAGACTGGCAAAGCTGCAGGTGATGATGAAATCCGGTCCGAGATGTTAAAGGCCTTAAATCAGGATGGTATCCTGTGGCTGACTCGAGTGTGTCAGGTTGCTTGGATATCTGGACAGGCCCCTAAGCAATGGCAGACAGGAATTGTGATCCCTATCTTCAAAAAGGGAGACCAGAGAGATTGCAACAACTATCGAGGCATCTCTTTGCTCAGCATTCCTGGGAAAGTGTACGCTAAGTGTCTGGAGAAGAGAAGTCGGGAAATAGTCGACTCCAAACTGTCAGGGGAGCAGTGTGGTTTCCGACCTGGCCGAAGCACGACGGATCACATCTTTGCTCTAAGGCAAATCTTTGAGAAATCCTGGGAGTATGCAAAAGAGGTCTACGCTTGCTTTGTGGACCTCGAAAAAGCATATGACAGAGTTCCTCGGGAGAAGCTCTGGCAAGTGTTGCAAGAGTATGGAGTGGATGGGCAATTACTGGTTGCTATCATGTCTCTGTACGAAAGCTCTGAGATGTGTGTCCGGATAAATGGCATTAAGTCAAGACCGTTCACCGTGGGTGTTGGACTCCGCCAAGGGTGCGTACTGTCGCCCATCTTGTTCATTATCTTTATGGACTGGATAGACAGGGGCAGCCGAGGCGATGAGCGTGTTTGTGTGGGCGACTGCCTGGTGGAGAGGTTGCTCTTTGCTGACGACCTTGTCCTCCTTGGGTCTTCTCGCACGAACCTTCAGCATGCACTAGACCGGCTTGCAGCCAAATGTGAAGAAGCTGGGATGAAGATCAGTGTGGCTAAAACCGAGGTTCTGGTCCTTTCAAGACAGCCTGCTCAGTGCGCTCTCCATGTTAGTGGAGCCTCATTGAGACAGGTGGAGAAATTCAAGTATCTCGGGATTGCATTCACGAGTGATGGACGGCAGGAGAAAGAATTGGATGCTCGGATCGGTGCAGCAAGCTGTGTCAGACGTGAACTGTGGCGATCCGTGGTAACGAAACGCGAGCTGAGTAACAAAGCTAAGCTCTCCGTCTTCAAATCCATCTTTGTCCCCATTCTCACCTATGGTCATGAGGCTTGGGTAATGACCGAAAGAGTGCGATCGCGGGTACAAGCGGCCGAAATGAGATTTCTGAGAGGTGTTGCAGGTGTTACCCTACTAGATAGAGTGTACAGCAATACAATAAGGGAATCTTTAGGTGTTGAGCCGCTACTTCTCCGCATTGAGAGGTCTCAGTTGCGCTGGTATGGCCACGTGATTCGGATGCCGCAAACTAGTCTTCCTAGGCAGTTGTTATTTTCCAAGCCGGTGGGTAAGAGACCAAGGGGTCGGCCTAGAACCAGGTGGCTAGACTACCTGGAGAATCTGGGTTCGAGTCGCTTGGATATTACCAGGGAGGACATGCGCCTGATGGCGGAAGATCGCGATCGCTGGAGATCCTCCATAGGGCTGCTGCCCCCGCGACCCTAACGGATAAGCGGGTTTGAAAAGTAAGTAAGTAAGTAAGTAAAAATAAAATCTTGCAAACATTCCAAGAAGGAGCTTTATCTGTGAAGCAGAAATGCATTTATTAGAAGCTTTAGCAGAAAGCTACCTATAAGAATGCACGCTTGGTCTGAACGTTTATCCGGCCGTCCGCCATTTGCAGGAAAACTTGATAACGGATTAACCTTTTCAAATTCTGTTTTTAGAAATATGACCATCACGGTCTTACCTCTGCTGTATCAATTTTTCAAGCTTTTACGTGGACCCTTTCAAGTCGAATTCACGAGAAGAAACAGTGACTGTAAAGAATGCCAAGATAATGGCATGTCATATAACAATCGATTCATCAAGAATGAATAAAATCTTGTAAACATTCCAAGGAGGAGCATTAGCAGTGAAGAAGTAATACACTTATACATTTATTAACCAGAAATTACTCTCCCCGAGTAGGGTAAAGCAAATAGCGGTCATCTAATTTTACCCCTTTATCTGCACTATTTACCTTTCTCCCAAGTTTTTTAATCAAAAAATTGATTTGTTCCGAACGTAGTGTGTAGAAAATGTAAAAAAGCTCGTATCTTCTTTCCTTTCTCATCATTTCCGATGGAATGGTATATCACATGCCATGTGTTTCCATAGTTCTAACGACCAAGCGACTGCCACCCTCGCAATTCCGACCCCACTGGAACAATTGGCCTAAACTTCATTGTGTAGATCTTGCCTAGAGGAATCTGTATACTGAATTTCACTCTTTGACGTACCTAAATAACACAGATCTTTTGTCCTTTCTGAATCCCACCCCCGTAATTCCGACCTCAGTGCACCAATCAAAACCAAGCTAAATAGTGAAGATGGACATGTACGTTCCGACTTTCATGTTTCTACCTCATAACTTGTAGAAATTATAAAGGGGACGGACGGGCAAAATAAAAACAATAACTAGTTCCATTCTTCCGCTACTTAATGTTATAATTTATGAGCAATCGTGCCTCGACAAAGCGATTTCACGTGCGCGTGCCGATGTCAATAATGCCTAAAAAATGAACAGAAAGTAACAATATATTCATTCTTGACAAATCGATTGTTATATGACTTGCCTTTATTAGGAGCTTTAGCATAAAAACTACTTATAAGAATGCGCCCTTGGTCTGTACGTTTATCCGGCCGTCCGGCCGCCGTTTGCACGATAACTTGAAAACGGATTAACTTTTTCAAATTCTGTTTTCAGAAATATGACCATCAAAGTCTTAGCTCGGCCGTATCAAGTTTTCAGAATTTTTCGTGGACCCCTTCAAGTCGAATTCAAGTGCTAAAACAGTGAGCGTAAAGAATTCAAAGATACTGTCATGTCATATACATGATTTGAATCACCCTTCACCATTTCTACATTTTTAGAGGTAGAAGGTTGAAATTCGGAATGTGGCTTACTATGGCAAGTGCACCTTCACTATTTAGTTTGGTTTTGATTAGCCCACTAAGGTCGGAGTTTTGGGGGTACCAAAAGGTCTAGGTGTATTTATGCATATAAAGGAGTGAAATTCGGTATGCATATTCCTATAATCAAGATCTCCATTATATGAAGATTTTTTTTTCCCGAGGTATCCATGCCTTCCCGACTCGGTGGCGGAAATGCATCGAAAAATGGGGACTACATTGAAAAATAGTGTACCAACTCTGTCTGTAATAAAGGAGCTGTAAAAAAATATTTCCGATATTCATTTGACTGACCCTCGTAAGTAGAATAAGAATGGAGCTACTTATTGGTTTTTTAATGTCAGTTCCTTCCCTTCATAATTTCTACATTTTTTGAGGTAGAAGGTTGAAATTCGGAATGTAGCTTCCTATGGGCATGTCCATCTGCACTATTTAGTTTGGTTTTAATTGGTACACGGGGGTCGGAATTCCGGGGGTGGGATTCAGAGAGGGCAACATATCTATGTGCTATTTAGGTACGTAAAGGCGTAAAATCCAGTATCCAGATTCCTCTAGGCAAGATCTACATTACTATGAAGTTTAGCCCCATTGTTCCAGTGGGATCGGATTTGCGGGGGTGGAAGTCACTTGGTCCTTAGAACTATAGCAACAAAAGTGAAGACAAATGGAGGTATCAAAGGAGATGGTTAGATGTTGTTCGCTTTATGACTTCAATGTGGGCTTGTCAGCAGCAGCATCAAGTCGCCGAATGTGTCTTGCGTTTGAGGATGATGCTGTGAATGAATGCCTTGTGATATATGGCATGTGATATACGATACATTCATGATATACATGGCATGTGAGATATCATACGTTCGGAAATGATGAGAAAGTAAAGAAGATACGAGGTGTTTTACATTTTTTACATTTTACGTTCGAGAAAATCAATTTATTGATTAAAAAAAACTTGGCGAGAGGTAAAAGTGCAGATGAAGGGGTAAAAATAGATGACTTGCCTTATCCTACTCGGGAGGTGGGGAGGGGGATTAATTTTTTTTAATAAACGTATAAATGTATTTCTGCTTCACTGCTAAAGCTCCTCCTTGGAATGCTTACAAGATTTTATCTTGGTATTCTTTACAGTCACTGTTTTAGCACGTGAATTCAACTTGAAGGAATGCACGAAAAATTCTGAAGAGTTGATACGGCCGAGCTAAGACTTTGATAGTCATATTTCTGAAAACAGAATTTGAAAAAGTTTATCTGTTTTCAAGTTATCGTGCAAACGGTGGAATCCCGGATAAACGTACAGACCAAGCGTGCATTCTTCTAAGCTTTTTAGTTGCAACTCCTTATTTTTTGCCGCAAAAAATGTGCACACATTAGAGAACTTTCCCGATTTTATTTCTATTCTGTTCTTCATGTCAGAATGTTCTTTTAACGGATGGTAGTTAGGATTCGAAACGCAGTAGGTGGCCCTAACTTAGGCCATATCGAAATGGCGTCTATGAAAAAGAAAGAAAAATACTGGAGAGCTATGTAGCACCTTAGAAGAGTATCAGGCATGGGCAATCTTTCAACAGGATGATGCGCTCCCCCACTGGCATTATCTGTACTTGCATTCCTGAATTCAACGAGTTCCAACATAGGGTTTGGAAGGGATGGTCCTCCACGTTCTCCGGATATTACTTCCTTAGACAAGGTATTCCCTATATCGGTCCCCTGCAGGCGAGAATAGCGGAAGCGATAATGTCGGTAATATAGGAGATATACTGGCGAATATTTGGCAAGGAATTGAATATTGTCTGGATGCTCTCCGAGCAACGAAAGGAGTTCAGGTTTAATAAGGATATGAAAAAACTTTCTGAGATGAAGAACCTAATATAAAACATTGTTTTTCTTCTATTTAATAACTTTATCAGGGAGAGACGTTCTAATCATATTGTACAATCAGACATATCATTATAATGCCGTAACATTCTTGTTATTGTTTTAAATTTACAATAAACAGTATTAATATCCTTAAATTCAACAAACTTTTCTTTAGTTTATTCTGCGTAGTATACGCCCTTTAGAAAAAAAAAATAAGAAAGAGATTTTATTTGTGGGGATGATTTTAGAAGAAGTATATAGATTTGGAATTTAGTAGAGAGGGAGTTGTTTCCATCTATCTCTCCGTTACCCCCAGTGGCGATTCGGTGAGCCTTTTGATACGGGGAGGTGATTTTCATCTCGTGCCTAGTTGCTTCTCGTTGTCGGTGAGAGAAGGGGCAACTTTTTTTCACCCTTTCTTTTCCTTTTCTTTTCGGTAAAGCAGTTCGACGATTGACTGGCGTAAGGGGGTGGGCGGGAGTAGGGTTTTAAGGGAGGCGAGACCCTACTCGAGTTAATGCCACGCGAAATAGAATGTCAGGCCCGCGGTGAGGAATGGTCGTCCTCTCGCTCCCGTGCTTACTTATTCCACCGCTCCTCTCCACCTTAAATCTCCGCATACAATGATCGAACACAGGAAATTAAGGCTACAAAAGAGGGCGCGTAAGCATGCATCCCGCGGCGTTCCCTGGCGGTAAACGTCCGCATCAGGGCAGCGGGTGAGAAGAGATCCCGGCGCGAAGTCGCTCGACTAATGCGCCAATCGGAGCGGAATCTGTCGATCTCGGGGTGGAAAGACGGAAAAGAAAGGGACGAAGGAGTGCAGGGGAGGGGTAGAGAATAGAAACGGAGATGGTGGTGGTGGTGGTCGATGTGGAGGAGGGGGGAGAGAAATCCTTATCGACAACGTCTTTATTGTCCGCACATTTCATAGAAAGTCCACCAGCGGCTGCTGCTACACCCCGAGCTCGTGTAATCGTGGCCATTGTTTATGAGGTAATAATGTCCAAAAAATTAAGATTTCCTATTAATGCATAAGGAAGACAACAAATAGATGGCAAATGGAACAAAGAGAAGTGAATGATTAGAAAAGCTGTTGAAAATGCAGCGTTCCAACCTCTCTTCTGTTTTTTTTTTCTTTATTTCTTTTCCTCGGCGGAGGTCACTCTTGTAGGAGGAGTGGATTTACGACTTTGCAACTAGATTGTATAAATGCTATCAGGCAACATAAATCATTAAGGCTTTTACGTGCTCGGCCCCGTTTTTAATGATCGCCCGAATGAGAGGAGGAAAAGCGACAGCGGCGACGTGATTGGCGGGGGAGGCGAAATATTTCGCGATCGGATCGACACGAGAATCCAATCCAATCCGAAAGCGGACGAAATCGCTCGAGTTTCTCATTGAAAAACCATTTCCTCCAAAGGAGAAATGAAAACTTTGAAACCAATGGAAAAGCAAAATGAAAAAGAAGTAACCTAAACAAAACAAAATTTTATTATTTATAATAATAAAAAAAAACAAAAGAGAATAAACTCAAAAGCGGAATTACTCGTATTTTTAAAAAGGTTAAAAATAATCGTTATTGAATGGCCAATCTCATATGGATTTACTTATATATTTGTTTAATTTGAGTTTCAACAATTGCTCTTTTCGACTTCAATAGCCTTTGTCGGAGTGAAACACTACCGTGAATTATTTAATATTTTGTCGTTTTTAGTAGCGCAAGCGACTTTTACAATCTTCGTATGAATGTACAAGAAAAACTGTTATTTTTATATCAAAATTAACCAATTTATATTTGTCATCTATTAGTTTTCTACATATGAACAAGCGTCCGCAAATAGACGTTTATGTAGAGTAATTAGTACAGAATATGACATTATTGTGAGTGTAATTGCGTCAACGTTACAAAAAGATGTTCGAAGTGGCCTCCTCGGGATACAATGTCTTATCAAAGGACCCCTTCTCACGCCCTTGCAAACGTTTTCTAATTCGGATGGTGCTTCTGTCGACTATTCCCATGTGCTTTTTCGTATGTGAAGACTATCTCGGCTTGTTTCTGATAAGAATACCGGACCATTGTATCTTCAATGCACACGACGATCACTCAAAAGTAACTCAGCAACAGAAAAAAAAACACGCTACTGTATTTTTAGGAGGACATGATGTCGTGCATACAATTATTCCCATTCCCATGGAAACTATATATTTCCGGACATAAGTCAATTTGAACATTTTTGTTACTTTCTTGCGAGGATCGCCTCCTGAAGTTTGTTCCTATTGCTTTATTTCACCCAGTATGTTTGTGGTTTTATTAGAAGAATGTTATTTGATCGGAAATTTGTATCTTAATATCTGTATATCGAAATTAAATTTGATCGTACAGATATACAACTCCTATACACTTCTTTCTAAAAGCATCCCTAAATTCGAATAGAAATAATGAATTATTTTAAAACGACCAGCTATCGTAAAGAACACATTTTAATCTTTTAATATACGATTAGTTATGAGAAGTACGAAACGACATGTATGCGGAATTGTACGATACTTAACTAACGGAAAAAACGATTCGATAGTCTTGTTGCGTGAAAATAATAATACGATATTTCATTCTTAAAAGCATTTAATTAAATCAATCGCAGAATTTCTAGTTAGAAATGACTAATTTATGCAACGCAGTTATTCCTATATAACCTTCAAGATTTCCTAAGAATGGTGAGAGAACAGCAATGGTTCCATTTAAAGAGCTGTCTACTGACTATGAAGACCCGTATCACTTGTCTATTAAAGGAAGGCAGGACGCAAGTTCAAGTAGCAGATCTTTTAGAATGTTCGCCGAACATGGTATCATGGGTGTGACCCAATTTAAAGCTACCGGCTATGTCTACAACTGGAAGAGGACCGGAACGCCAAGGAAACATTTGCAGCATCTCACGATAGGAAGCTTGTTCACATTTGTAAAATGATGCCCAAAGTCACAAACAAAGAGATGAGCATCGAGTGGAAAACGTGCAGTGTCGATGTCTGTGATCGGCCTTACGAAACCGTCTGAATGAAGCAGAAGTTTCTAAAAAGGCTAAAAAGAAACCATTACTAACGAAAAAGTTTCGGCATAAGAGATTGAAACGGGCGAAAGACCGTAATGAATAAACTGTTTAACATTGGCAACATGTAATTTTTAGTGATGAATGCAGGATTTGTGTAAGCAATGGTGAGAATAATCGCATGTTTGTGTGGAGAAGATAAAAGGAGACTTCATCCGGACTGAAAATTTTCACGAGATAATGATTTGAGAACGCATAATGTTTGCAAATCTAGGAAAATGTGCAGTTAAATGACATCATCAACACCGAAATCTACATCAAATAACCAAGTTGCCATCGTTCCTTGACAGTCAAAATAATGCTAGGATCATCGGATACCAAGCGGATGACGTGGTCTACGCAAAGTCCCATTGCCAATCCGATCGAAAATGTGTGGAGGATATTAAAGAAACTTGGTGATTTGCATAAACCAACAAACAAGAGCGAATTGAAAGCCGCAATACTGGAAAAGGCGGAACTACAAAATATTAATTAATATTTCGTGCTGTTTTGTTGTTTATATCCCATACGTTTTAACAATAAAAGGCTATCGTTCTTTTTTCCAGGTTAAGTTATGTCGCTGTGATTCTGTATGAATGTTTTCATTATTTTCATATAATCAATCGCATATTAAAAGATTAAACCTGCTCTTTAAGATACACTTGGTCGTTTTTAGACGAAGTCATAATTTCTATTCATAATTTGGGGAGATTTTGTGGGAAAAATATGTATGTAAAAATTATTGGTTACTTACTTCCAGGATTTGTATTAAGTTTGTGTTCTTTGAAATCTTCTAAAATCTTAAAATAAAGCATTGCATAAAAAATATTTCAAATTCGATATGTAAAAATTTTAAGTTCTTTAAGATGGCGATTCGAAATGCTTTAGGCGTTAAACGATAAGCATTTTTGAAAAATCAGACGTCACCGCAAGAAAGATTAAGATAATACTTGGAACTGCGTATTAAAATTGTAAAGTTGTCAAACTGTTTTTATTCCCAGAAAGATAAGAGATTTTCACTGGATAAAAATTCTGGGACGAAGATTTTCTTTTATTAAAGATAAAAATTATTGACTATGTAATTTTTTTTGTTTAATTTTTTTAAAGAATTACAAAAGAAAAAATCTTGGTATTAAAAGTAAAAAATCTCCAAAATTACTCTGACATTAACTGATAAAATCTTATTCCACAAGTTTTCATGAGAATTTCATTAATGTTCAATTATGTGCCAACGTTAATTAAGCGTTTTTTCCCTCTCCTTTTTTTTTTCAAATCTTTCTACTTTTCTTTTCATGTAGAACCGCAACTGTCTTTGAAATTCCTCTTACGGTTGATAATTTGGCAAAAGAAATTTAAAAACAGTGAAATGTAGCGACTAAGAAATATTTTTCATCTTTTCTTCACAAATATTTTTACAAGCCAACTCGCCTCGTAAATTCCTTTTTTATTTTTTATTTTTTGTTTTGCTAACACCTCCTTGAAAGACTTCTACTTTCATGAGGAAAATTTTGAATTAAGCACAGAGTTAGCTAGAATAAATGGATTAAAAATTGGACA
This sequence comes from Rhysida immarginata, assembly GCA_023313115.1. NCBI lineage: Eukaryota > Metazoa > Arthropoda > Chilopoda > Scolopendromorpha > Scolopendridae > Rhysida > Rhysida immarginata. The sequence goes on along the minus strand of JAHWFO010057283.1, from coordinate 2,433,761 downwards.
ACAAAAGAGCTCCATAAAATTGCACTCTCTTAAGATTTATCTTCAATCATAAATATTGCTTTTCTAAGTCAAATTTTAATGGATTTTTGTGAGTTATGAATATCTTAAATTGTTTACTTAATCAAATTTAATTATATGAATTGAAAATTCGTGCTATCCGTTCTTTCACTGGAACAAAGCGTGATGTAGATGATGATTAATTATTTAAAAAATAAATTTACCTCTCCTTAATAAATAGAAAATGTATTTATTCGTTTGCATTTTTAAATTATACTTTGTGAATACAAATTGCAAACAATGGATCATTGACTTTTGGTAGGAGTTGATTCGGTAAATGAAGTTATATCTAAGATTTATGGAATGTTTATACATGTATGTTTCTGGATAAGATCTCTGTCTTGTTCGATAATATTCTAATGGACTTTGTTGTGATTTGAACTCTTGATCTTGGAAAACACAAATATTGTTAAAAGATAAATAACCAATATTGAATATTGATAATAGTGCACTTGTTAAAGTAAAAGAACTTCTACTTATTAAATTCAGAAATATGTCCATGTGTAACTTGAAAATCTGCTCTTCTAAATTGAAATAAATTCTAAAGGCAGAAGAACAAGGCAATATCCTGTAATACTGTTGCTATTTATGTGCATGTAATACGATGATGTTTTCTGTTGAAAGTTGACCTTACCTAACAAAAATAAGCCTTCTTCATGCGTTAATAAGTGTAATAATAAATAAATTATATTTAAGCCTGCCTGCTATACAGGGTATATCTGAAACCCTGTCACAAACTTTTAGAGGAGGTAGTATGGATAATTCTAAGCAAAAAAGTTCATATGAACATGGGTTCGAATTTCAACGATAACCGAGATATGAACACAAATAAAACTGCCGCCACTAACAATTAAGATCAACAAGTTAATAACTCAGGTTCTATAACACATACCAAAATGAGTTTTGGAGGAATAATAGGGTACATAGAACTATGTATACGGTTAAAATTTGATCGAATTCCAACTAGTAATTTCCGAATTACGCAGTCAACATCGTAACACGTGCTCACATGTGAATACTAACCACCACCTATGTTCATATGAACGTTTTTGATTAGAATCATCCATACTACCTCCTCTAAAAGTTTGTGACAGGGTTTCAGATACATCCTATATTTCTAATTTCTTACTGAAAAATTATTCTAGTTCTTCTTTTGTTAAGATGGGAAAACAGAAAGTAAAGTGAGCTTGCAATGAATGCATTGTAGCTACAGTTTACTTATTACTTCAGTTGCCTGATGGTCTAGCTGAGAGGTTACAGTCGGTTGAATGTTAAGGCCGTCCGATTGCCATGTTCTTCTATTAGTGAACTCCCAGCTGTGATTCGATTTCCGTGACCACAAGATGTGACAATTTCAGAAATCTACAAAAGAATGTATGTAATAGTAATAACGCGTAAAACCTCATGGTACAGAAAAGCGTTTACATGCAGTGACGATAAGATTAAGGAAGCTGGCTTCCAAGTCGCTGTTTTCACCATAAACTTCCATTGGCGTTCAAATTGAATCAATTTTATTATGTTGGTAGTGATTTTATTAGTCACCAAATTGTAAATTATAATTTAGGACAAATAAATTTAGATCATGCACTTCCTTCAGAAGGGAAGTAAAGCCGTTGGTCCCGTGTAGTCGTTTGCCGGCTGCACGTTAAAGAACCCTTGCGAGGCAAAATTTGCGGCCCCTATAACGCCGCCCTGAAATGACCATAGCAGTTGAAAAGGACGTTAATAGCAAACAAACCAAACCAACCAACAAATAAATTTAAGTTTACGGATTTTTCGCCACCACATCAGATACTGGAAAGGATTTAACTTCCTGCCTGTGAGCATTAGAATATTTTTATCAAAGCATTAATGCTGCATATTTAAGTATATTTAGAGAATGCGCGTTAAAATATCTCTTCTAAAAATACTGCAGGTATTATTACGAATTGTGACTTAAAAGAATGTTTAAAATTGAATATTTGGTTTGGTTTTTAGGAGGGTGAAAAAGCTTATTTCCTTGCAATAATTTCACTCTAATTCCTTCACAGCTGGAATGTTTACTACTGTAGAACAAAAAAGAGTGAGAGTAGAATGCTACCAGTTACTGTAAGTGTGTATGCTTTGCTTCGTCTGTGTTTGCGTGCGGCTGAGGAAAAAGAGGGCGGTTGGAAGGTAAAAGTTTGGAAAAGCAGCTTCAAAGTGAATCAGCGTCATTGCCTATTTTGTGACACCGGGAATGACAAGTAATGTGGATATTGACTCCCGCGTCGAGGTGTCATTCACCACCAGATCCAAACGTCAGTCTCGCACTTCTGTCGTAAACAGTCTGACTTAGCGCAAAATAAAGAAGAGAAAGAGGAAGGACGAAGGAGAAAAAATGTTAACAAATGAGGGAGAAAATGAAAAGTAGGGAGATGGGGTGAAAGGGTCTATTTAGATCAGGAGTCAATGAAAAAAGTTTGTGAGCAAGAGAAAGCGGTGAATAGAGAAGCTAAGCAATAAGAGGTAATCCTTATGAGCTATAATCATCAAGATTTATATTATAGTTGGGATTGGGATATCCCAATTAAATTTACGGGACCTCATTACAAAAACGATAAAAATATATAATTTTTATGTGGGGTACTTCAATATTAATTATATTTTGAGAAGTTTTATTTCATTTACATTCTGTAAAATTAGTCCTTCCTAATACTGAACTAGCAACTAACAAACACTTTAAAATATTCAATTCAATTCAATTTTATGTGTTTTTTCAGTGTTAAGGAAAACGGTTGAAAATGAACCTTTAACAACGAATACACTAAAAATAAAATAAGACAGAAAATTTGAATATGGATACAAGTATTCATTAATAGAGGCAAACAAAATTTAAAAAGCTAAATCAAAGATAAAGCATATGAAAAGTAATCAATTCACGCAAGAATCAGTTTTAGAATATGTGAAAATAGACAAAGAGTTACCACAGACTATCTGAATAATTATCAAAATAGCTTTAACAATTCATTACAAAAAGCATAATAGTCGAGTTAAAGATGTCTACAAAATCACGGAGTTTTTTATACTTTAAGAATAATCTGGTAAACGGATTAATTGAATTGTGTTTCTGAATATCGCAAATAATTTTATACCGTTTTTGATATATGGAAGCATTTGAGTTAAAAACATTGAGAAAACTTGGGCAATGAATGACATTAAGAATGGCTTTGTACGGCAAGCTAGATCATTCAATGTTAAAAGTTAACGTAAATGAAGGCAAACAAGTATATTGTCTAAATCACGGATCTTATTCAATTTTCGTACGCTGCAATCAAATTAATGTAGAAATTCAATGTTTCCTTCTTTAAAATTCGAAAATATAAATACATTAATATACTTGTTTAAGCTATTGGTTTATGTTTGAGGTTAATTGTATGGAAATTTACGGGCTATATAATTTGCTAATATAATTAATATTGTAAAACAATTCCCTTGAAACGCCCTATTTTGCATTAAACATAAAAGGGTCATGAATTAACTGGCGTAGCTAAAGATTCAGCATTTAAATCCGTTTAATTTGATCAAATCTCGTGAGATTTTAATTGAAGTTCGTCCTCCATTCATTTTTCATTTGATTATTATCGGAAATATTCAGGACAACAGCAGAATAAAGGAATTTAAAGTATTTAAATGTTCACATATTTGAAATGTCAAACGGTATCTGAAATGTAGTCTCCGATAGTACTCTGACATTAAATATTTTATATGTTATAATTGATTTCAAATGCTCCAATATTGATCTTTTTTAATATGCTTATTGGTATGTTGATCATTGATAATATTCCCATTGTAATATTGATCATTTTTCAAATACAAAACTTTAGTGAACCCTGCAATTATGAGAAATAGACCTCTTGTCCACAAATATTTTTAATTTACTGGATGTCCATTTGGGTTACCTTGTAACCATCGTTCAGCAGCAGAATACATTCTTCAACAAGTTACACAGTGGGTTTTTGCTGTTTGAAGAGCCAATCACAAAGAACCAATTGGAAATTGCAGAAATGAGAACACAATGGAAAGCCAATCATAAACAGGGGTAACAAAACCAAATGAAACTTTATCAAAGGGGAAATACATGAGCTTTAAGTAGAAATAAAATTCAAATTAAGGTTACTTAGAAAAATTAAAAAGACAGGAATCACTAATTGGACCATGGTCCGCATTCATCAGTAACGTTGATCTAGTGCTTCAAAAGCATCTAGAAGGGTGATTTTGTCAACTTTCTATAATAATCTGAAACCTTCCAGTGCAATTTGGTGGCATTGTTATTCACATGATCGGATGATTTTTCCGATCTCCCGAATTTAGTATGTGCCAAGTGTGCTTTAAATCTTTTATACATTTTATACATCTTTTATTTCTACTGGCTTTTATAAATGAAAGGGCACGATTAACATTTGATTTCGTAAATGCCTGATTGCTGTATAAGAGGCACTTTGTCTTTGGGATTTTGAAAAATAAGTTTTAAAGAATTTTGGTCATATTGTTTGAAAATGTTCCGTAGCCCTTTGTTTAAAGTTGAGTTGTAAGGGTTGGTTATATACTTTTTGTTGTTTTTAGTTTTGGTGAGCTTGGAAGATTCTTCTATTAGCTTTTTAAATTTCCTTTTCTTTAAGAGATTTGTTTTGATTATGATTGGCTCTCCTTTGCGTTCTCATTTCAGTAATTTCCTAATTGGTTCTTTGTAATCTATTTTGTAATTGGCTCCTCTAGTGGCATAAAACCACTGTGTATCTTATCTTACCTGGTACAGAGGGTAGATTATCGCAAGCGATAATCTGCGGCACCTACTCCTACGAGGGAGTTTTGCGCCATCCCATTAATAACGACTGCTACGGGGGGTTTCATGATGGAAAAGCTGCTGGGGATAAACGAACCAGAGGCTGTCACCAACTGCTGGAACACCAGCTATGGTCAATCGGCAAATGGGTCAGACCAAAGTCCCCCCAACAGCCGCGCCCCAAATAGCTGTCCCGCCAGCGGTGGCTCTCAAGCCCAGGCCGTCACCCAACCAGCAGCTGGCCGCGCCTGAAGTTGCTGAACTCCATCGATTGGCAAGCCAACCGACGAGACAACCAGGCCACGGCCACCCCCAAACCACTGTGTAACTTGTTGAATAATATATTCTGCTGATGAACGATGGTTATAAAGATAACCGAAATGTACGCCCAGTATATAAAAAAATGGTTGGGGATAATAAGTCTGTTTCTCATAATTTATCAAATACTTCTAAAGATAGAAAAAGAATATCGCTTTTAGAATGAAAAATAGGAAGCTGCTAACTGCTCATTTCTGCGTAAAGTCTTTGTGCTGACGTCTGAGAAGGATCGAATATGAAGTTAAATGGATTTTGTTCGATGTGTGGATCGTCGCTATAAAAGTGAAAAAAAAAATTTGTATGGATAAAAAAAAAATATGAAACTACACATGTTATTAAATTGCCATCCACTACTATTATGCGATTTCTATGACAGATCTGATTCTCTGTAATTAAGTAAGTGATTCTGTCGAGGTTTTATCAATGTCGCAGAAAATGTGCGTGACGGTAACAAAATACAGCCGCCGTGTATTATAAGTAAACCGATTTACTACATAGAAACTGGACGAGAGAGAAGGACAATAGGATCAAAAAATAAAGGGGAAAAAATACGCTTGCGTGAGATGATAGACAGAGAAAAAATGGTATCATTGGACAATGTCAGTGTTGCATGAATACCAATTGTAACGGGGATATACTTGTCATGGTATTTTGAGCGGCTTTGTTAGTTTTTGTTCATTGTGGGAATATAGAGATATGAATGAATGACTGAGCGTGGACTGCTATTTAAAAAAAATAAACAACATTAAATGGGCTGGCAGAGATAAAATAAAAATGTCAGGTGCTCCCTTTTTGATTCACTGTTTACATAAAAAATATCGTTTGAAATATCATTCCTGAACAAGCCCAATTTGTTATAACTAAGGTGCTGACAAAAAATGTATAATTGATGAGTGTTTTTTATGGGCGTCTCATCAATAAAGCGGGAAACGCATTGAAGAAGATATTTTATGTCTTCTCTTATTTTTTTGGATATAAAATATTATTGATAATTTTCTAGAGTTCTAAAGAAATATATGTTCAAAATATAACTAAAAAAAGGACCTATAAAATTTTTTTATTGTTCTTCGTCGTAAATTTAAGTGCGTTTGATATGTAAGCGCTTCTCGTTTCATAGAAAGCCAGTTTTAGCACGCTTTGGATTTTTTTATTTTTTTTATTTTTCCATTTTCCTTCTTCTCCTTCTTCTCTCAAATTACTCGCTGGAAATGAACCCTGCATCTGGTGACCTATGATGGCGAGCGGCATATTAAAGGGGACGGAGATGTTTGCCTGGCCTCCTGTGGCCCCTCACGAAGCTCCAAAGCGTCGCTTTGCAAATCAATTTAATGCTTCACTTTGTAGAGAGCGTTGGACTTTAGGTATGTCACTGAATAAAGTTTAGCTTCTCTGATTTCATTAGCCGAGCTCCCATCGAGGCTCAAGTTGACATCGCAAGTGAAGGGTGAGTGATCGCTTTGGAAAATAACCCGGTTTTGTCCTGACATTTGGGCTCCATTGTTTGCTCACGGAAATGCTTCCCCTAACCCTCGAAAGTTTATTAAAAGTTTCAAAGCGCTCGAAAACAAATCGGACATTGACAGCTACCTGCTCTCTCACTTTCTCGCTGCATAATGGCAGTTTTAAGAATGCAAAAACATTCCTAAGGAAACAGAATTTGGAAGGCGAAAAATTCGTTGGAACCTGTTGAAAACTTAAGGGCGAATGTTTTCACACAAAGTACTTCTAAGTTCTCATTTATAACTCAAATATATAAAGAAGACAGACGTATATCTTGGATGTTATCTCGTTTTTTAGGTTTTACGATATAAACATTTCCGGAATATTATAGAGTATATGAAAGTCATTGCTTTAAAATTTTCTATTACCCTTATTCTGATTTATGGACGTTGAAGGTTCATAATCAAAATTTTTTATCTAATTAGTATTCTACAGTTTTCCTAAAAGCTTTAGCCTTTTAAAAATTACACATGGTGTCCCACAAAAGAACTTAAACATTTGACTTTGATGCTAATTAATAACTTCTTTCGTATGTTGATAGATTGAAGTTTTTAGTGAAGGGGGACATTTTTACATGTTCAGTCTAGCATTTCCTCTCTATAATCAGCTCAATTCAGTTTCTGATTACAATTGTTACACATTGTTATAATAGAAATTAAACAAATGTCAGGCATTTGAAATTAACGGATATTTTTAAGAGAAAAGGACGAGACACAAAAACCCTGGAATACAACAAACAATAGCTATTAAATAAAAATAAAAAATAAATAATAATGGACAAAATAATCTTTCTATATATATAAAGAAGGATGTTTGTTTGTGGGTTTGTTTGTTTCTTATGCCAATCTACAGTTTTATTCCGATCTTGATGAAATTTTGCATAATTAACCTTCAAAGCATGAGGAAGGTTACTGTCTACCTCAGATTTCGGAAAAATAATAATTATCGATAAAAAATCGATATTAATGGTTATGACAGGGCATATTAATGAGAAATATCTCATGACCAACAATGCAAGGCAAAGTTTGTGCAACAATAGGTATCAACAATGGTATCAACACGCAATTCTCAAACACTCAGCACGGACCAACAATATATATCTCATGACCAACAATGAAAGGCAAAGTTTGTGCAATGATCAGGCTTTTCTTAGAAAAGAGAGTTCATAGTACTTAACAATTTCTTTAAAATATTTAAAAATGATCATTAACTGGAGATAATGGAGAGTTAGCAGACTATTGAGAAAGAGTGGAAAGACGACAGAGGAAGCACTCCTTTAGCTCCGTGGTGTATTGAACAACTGGTAAGCATGTCAATAGAAGAATTGGCGATCGCTAGACTACACAAAGAGATGAATGGTCAAGTTTTGATTCAAGACATCGAGAGAAGAAAGGGAATTGCAACAACATCAAGTGTACATCTAAAGTAAGATTACGTGAGTAAGAAATTATTTAGACTAGCAGTGGCATCCTTGGAGAGGTCCATCCATTGTGAGCCTTTAAAAATTTTTTTCAAATTTCCATTCAGAATTTTTACTGTATTAATTCTAAGCGTTTGCATGTGTCTATTTTTAAGATATTGTAAAATTTAATCCAAAAAAAAAAAAGTCCGAGCCATGCCGAGGTTATCACTTAGCTTATTTGGTAGCACAGCAGATCCAAACATTTCCTGAAATACATTTTGATTATATTCTGTGGGACAGTGTATATTTTGGAAACTGAGATGCTGATAATGCGATGACTGAACGTTCGTTTCAAAGAATTATTGATAATAAGCATAAAGTGAAGATGCAGTGACAGAACGTTAATAAGGCAGCGTCTATTGATTGGGCATAGGAGTCAGGCGTGACTCCCTTGAGCTCCCTATCAAACGTCCAGACGATTGGCAAAAATTTATGTGTCTGGAAAAACAAGAGAAAGAGCGAGTATTGGTCAAAGAAACTCAGCAACTAAAACAGAAAAAGCTCTAAGGGCGTTTAAAACATCTGAACAACGGGAGTTTCGAAAAGAGCAAGAGGGTATAAGAGCTTCTACGTCAAGGGCAAGAAAAACTTGAGTCTAAAATATCTGGTGATGCTCCGCAGTGGTGAGGCAAGTCAAGAAGAGTTTCGATAAATTCCCGGTATATCACCTAGACTTCCTGGTATTTTTAGTAGAATAGATAATCCGTTTGCTCTGTGTTGTATTGATTGAGTTTTTTTTTAACCAATTGGGAGTTATAATTAAATTTTTTGGGATTGTTCTCTTTACCTACAAGTGTATTTATCCCGGGCAACGCCGGGTACCTCTGCTAGTTAATAAATAATAAATAAAATCAAAATAAAAATAAAAATAAAAAGCTGACGTATCGGATAAGACTATCCTTTATCAAAGCAAAAAGGATAATTCTCTAAAGGCAATTAGAGTATTAGAGGATTATCCTGAAGAATTACGTCAGCTTTTTATTTTATTTTTTATTTCTAGTTTTATTTTGATTTTATTTATTATTTATTAATTATTTTGTCAATTATTATTTATTTTTTTATTTTTATTTAATAACTATTATTTATTTTAGCATTTGAAATTAAACATTTAACAAGACACTCCCATCTTTTCTTTCGCTGTGATCTGTTGAAAAAGTAGGATATTGGAGAAAGGCGAAAAAATTCCTCTTGGCTAAAACATATACAGATACATTAAAGCCGGGTTTAAATTTTAACTTTCTTAATTAAATTTATTCTTAATAACCTTACTGCTCATTTTCATAGCTAAAAAGAAACGGGAAGCTGATTTGGGTTGTCTCTTCAGAAACTAAATTTAACAACGGGATAAATAATTTCAATTGGAATAATCAATAAAATCTTTAATTTGATCAAAATTACATAGCCAACTTATGAAGGTCAGCGTTACGAATGCTACCAGAAATCTGCATCAGAGTATTGTAGTATTGTGAAATTTGCATCATAAAGTGAGCCGTTTGTGAGAAGGGTACTTAATGGTATTAAAATACAACGAATGCAATAATAACGGAAGGCTAAGCTTTCCGTTGAATGTGTTAGATAGGATACGAAGAAAGGCTTATTTTGTAATTGTTCCAGTGATATGAAAGTACGAATAAAAAAACTTCAGCAGGTGCCTGAAATGCCATAAATTTTAAAGATAAAAAAAGTTAAATACATGATCTGCAGAATTTCATTTGTAATTTCACAGCTAGACCAATTCGAGTTCAAGACAGAAGATATCTTCTTGTCGTTGAGCTTCATGTCCCACTAGAATATTGGGTTATTTCTTAATTATTGAATGATACTCTTAACTCATAGAAAAATCAGAGTTCACAATACATGAGCTCAGTTCCAAGTTACCGCACCACCAGCGATAATTTTCAGAAAATCTGGCAGCTTTCGGTTAGGTAAAAATCTGGATACCTGGATTCCACACCAACTATAGCAGTTATGGGATCTAAAAACATGCATTGCCTTCCAAAGAATTGAGGCTAACGCTCCCTTTCTAAACCGAATCCTTAAGGATTAATGAAAAATGGCTTCTTTATGACAATAGATAGCGAACACCGTTGTGACTCAATAAAGGGGAATCACCGAAACAAACGTCCAACCTCCATGATGGAGCGTGACCAGATGCGTTTATTGGAAGCATGCGCAAAATCAACCCCTTGGGGTACAACGTTTTTCTTAACCCAGCGTATTCACCAGCTTTGGCCCCATCAGACTTTCACATGTCTCGCCATTTGGACCACCTTTTGAGGGGAAAACGGTTCACTGACCAAGATAATGCGATTCATGCCGTCAGCGATTTCTTAGGCTATTGGGATGGTCTTTTTTGCACTCAAATCATGTTGAGCATAGCATATTGCTGCTGAGAGGAGATATTTTTTTGAATAACATATATTTCCTCGTCTGTTACTGCTATTTTTTTTATTTGTGTTAGAAACGTTGAAAAAAATTATGAAATAACTCAATAGATTACAGATCTGCCTCTGTAAAATGGTAGTATAGGATATTTGAGTATTTTCTTTGGATATTTTTATATCGTTATAATATGCAATAAGCTAATCGCTCGAAAAAATTGATGTCAAAATTTATCATTTTATGCCGTATTAATGTTTCGCTTGATATTTAGTCATTCATATATGCACATTTCCATTGTAAAGTATATTATCCAATTCTTACAAATCTTATCTTCGTAAAATATCATTTAAAAAATACCTACGATTCCAGAGAGATATGAAAGGGGTTTCCATAAATCTTAATGCGGAAGAATAAATTATAAATTTTGATTCCTCTCCTTACAAATTTATCTCTTTATACAATCTTGTGTATCATAATTACGGAGATACAGTTTTAATGTAAAAAATTTCCACCAAATAATTAAAAAAAATAATTTTCCAATTTCTAAAACTATCATTTTTTAAGGGAATGTCATAGAATAAAGATATTTCAACGGAAATTTTATATCATGTATTCGTAAGAATAGTTATTGCATAAATTAATATCTGTAGGGAAAAAATAATGAATCTTTAAAGAAAAGACGTTATAGAATACTTAGGAGAATTCAGTTTAATGATCTCCTTCAATCTTATATTCATGCTAGGGACAAATTTATTTCATATTCATAATTTCGCTCGTATTATTATTATTATTTGCTTTTTTAACTTTAACGGCCAACTCAACTTCAAAGTTTATATGGGATTAGCGAGAGTGCACTGGAAATTTTACTAAAGCAAAAACTTTTATGATATACAACAGGCAAACAAAACAACGGAAAACATTTTATCCTTTCTTCTAAAGCATAATAAAATTTTCCTATGGAAAACCTTCTGCTTTTCCCGGGTTTGAGTCTGAGATCTCGAGCATCGCTGGCAGGTGGATCTAACTGCCGCAACTGAAGAGTCCCGCGTTTATGAACATGTAAGCAAAATTTTTAAAATTTGCCATTCAAAGTAAAGTCTTTTATATTATAAAAGAAGAGTAAAAATGGATAGCTAATAAATAATTCTATAATTTTCTTGACAAAATATTACGAGTAAGTTATAATTTGTTGTTGCTTATTATATGCTGAAAAGCATATATTGGTTTCGCTCTGTTTGTGTGTCTGTCTGTCCGTCCGTCTGTATGTCCGACGATTTCTCGAGAATGCTTTAACTTTTTCAAATTCTGTTTTCGCTCTTCGATAGAGACATTTCCTGGGCTCACCTGATTAGTTTGTGATTGAAATCGGTCTAACGGTCACGTGACTATTGAGACCCAAACCCCCCCATTAAATTTTTTTTTTTGAAATATAAGGCATGTAATATGTCATTCGAACGGGAATGACGAGCACAAGACGAATATGACATTCTTTTCAATTTTCGAAATGCTACGTCCGAGAAAATGACCCCCAAAAAGTACTTCAATGACCCCTTATTACGAGCTTTAGCTAAAGCTATATATAAGAATACATGCATGATCAGTACCTTTATGTGCCTGGCCAGCCATCGTTTCCACGAAAACGTGAAAATGGAAGAACTTAACAGCGATATATCAACTTTTGATGAGCTCTCGTGGACCCCTTCAAGCACGTGCACTAATGTTGAGAATATGAACTTAGGGCATGTAATATATCAATCGAATCCTACCGACGAGTCATAAGTGAATACAGTGTTACTTTTTGTTTATCATTTAAGCATTGTTGATGGCAGCCTGGAGCATGTGCCCGTTATGAAGCTTTCTTGATGCACGTGCTCATTTCATTTTAAAATTCAGTGCTGTTAGGCCTATTGTTAAATGTGTTAATTAATGTTAGGGCGATGGTTAAAAATGGCTAAATAACGTTAGGCCTATAGTTAAAATGACTAAATAATGTTAGGCCTATTGTTAAAAATGGCTAATTTATGTTAGGCCTACAGTTAAAATGACTAAATATTGTTAAGCCTATTGTGAAAAATGGCTAATTTATGTTAGGCCTAGAGTTAAAATGACTAAATAATGTTAGGCCTATAGTTCAAAATGGCTAATTAATCTTAAGCCTATTGTTAAAAATGGCTAATTAATGTTAGGCCTATTGTTAAAAATAGCTAATTAATGTTAGGCTTATAGTTAAAAATGGCTAATTAAAGTTAGGCCTATTGTAAAAAATGGATAATTTATGTTAGGCCTAGAGTTAAAATGACTAAATATTGTTAGGCCTATTGTGAAAAATGGCTAATTTATGTTAGGCCTACAGTTAAAATGACTAAATAATGTTAGGCCTATTGTTAAAATGGCTAATTGAAGTTAGGCCTATATTTTAAAATGACGTGAATGCATATAGAATCAAAGGTATTTCCACTGTTTATTTAAACCAAGTGCAAGTAAAAGTGAGATATTAAAATTACATCTGCGTCAGAGCTAAAGCTCCTTGGAATGCTTAAAAGATTTTTCCCAGCAATGTTTTGAAACAATGGTTTTTCTCTCCTGACGTTTATGATAGCTTTGATCTAGCAGGGGAAAGAACATAGGCCCAGTAGTTTAAAACATTTAGACGTGCGAGGATTTCATTCTCATTTCGCGCGCGTTTGGAAATATTTGTGTGAGCGCTGCAATCGTATACGTAAAGTTACATGCAGTTTTCGCCATTGCTGTATATAAAAATATTACAGTAATATTAAACAACAAATTTTTATATTCTACTTTTCAGCATATTTGAAAATCGTTTTACGAGTTATATTCTTGTTTTGTAATAATGAAATAACATAATAGCATTAACATAGCTATTCCTGCAATTTAAAAGTTTCGCCAAATTCAAAAGCAACCCGATTGATTCACCTCTATTGTTGTTTGTATCAAAGGTCGCCTTTCCGCTCCAAAAATGACTATTAACAGAATAAGAAAAAAAATATAACATAAAAAAGAAATCCTGAGCACACACAAAAATCACCTCTTAGCGGTGCTCTTTCTGTAAAGTTTTCTGGTGAAAGACGTCTATTCGTTTCAGATAAAATGGTAAAGTTTTCTCCCGATAGATATCGGGTTTTTCAAAAGAAGAGAGGGAAAGAAGTAGGGGGTGAGTGAGTGGGGTGAGGAGGAGGAGAAGGAGGGGGAGTTGAAGCCGGGCTAAATCGAATGTCATCCGATAAAGTAAACATCCGCAGCGATGCCTTGCGGCCACCGAGTATCAAAAACTGCCGTCCCCACCCCTGTCATACTTGAGGTCCTGTGTCACGAAGACTTATTGATCTTATCGTAATATCGCTAAATTTTTCTTGATCCGTGAAGCGCAAAACTAGCCGGCGTGCTCCGAGCGCGCAATATCGCCGCGCACAATCTACGACTCAATCGCTCACCACGTGCATCGCGTGCGAATTTGCTTTAAACCTGCCTTCTTTCTTTTTATTTTATTTTATTTTTTTATTACGCTCGGAGGGGGAGGGATAAATGTAAACAGGCGGGGACCAAGGCGCCTACCTTCGTCCTGTTTGTTGCTACTTCCTTTTAATCAAGCTCATTTTCGAAAATGCTTTTGGGCGGAGATAGGTCCGTATTTCTTGGCTTATTAGCAATGAACATGCACAATGTCCATTGCTTTTTTTCTTTCCTCCTTTATTTATTTTGTAATGAAGGAAATTTTAATACAAACCAAAAATATTGTTATTTGTCCCAATTTTAATTAGCAGAATGGCTAGTCTGATGATGCATGCGTTTCTCTTTTTTAATTCTAATTTCGTAGGAAGGCATAAATGCACAGGCATCGTGTTAAAGCCATTACGTTTTGACGAAAGATTTTTGCATTTTCATCTCATGTATATCAAAATGCGTTGTTGTTTTCGTTCATCTACTTTGATTGAGATACCTGTATTTTGGACAAATATTTCGGAACATCATATGAATCCGAAACAAATCCGCTTTTCCACACTACTTGGAAGCACTGTGGTAAAGCGGGGTTTTTTTATTTCTATGATATAAGGTAAGTAATTAGGTGTTTTATCTCCTTTGTTAGCCTTCTTTAAATTTATTCTATGATGTATGATCGAATTATTGGGTGTTTCATATAAGCTGACGAAATTTATCTTCTGAGTTATTATCGTTTTTATCAGTGTTTCTAACAAAGAATTATAACTAATGACAATTTTGTAACAATTTTAAATCAGCTACTATTGTTCTTTATTAATTACATAGAATTTACAACTGAATTGAAGTAAACACGATAAATATTTTTCTTTGTTAAAAATTTACCTTTATTCCGAGTTGGTTTCACATTAAAATCTGAGCACGCTATCTTAAAAAGAAAAGATCGAATTGCATTTTCCAAATAATGGAAAATTAATTCTTTTCATTTCCTCGGGGGGAAATGGAATTAAAAGACTTGTAAAATAACTTTCTCATTTCAATCAAAAATTTTTCAAAATACTCATCTCAGTTATTTTAAGGTCGACAATTCTTTTCTAATTAAATGCTTACAGTGAAAAGATGTTTAAAATTTTTTAACATTTTACGTCCTAACCGAAGAAGAAAATTCTAATATTACTTCTTACTCAGAATTTTTCGGGAATATGAATCTGATTCTTTTGAAAGGGGGAAGTAAAAATTCATTCAAGCTTATAGTATCTTAGTGGAAAAACTGTAGGAAGATGTAAATTTACGTGTCGATAATGAGTCCTTTATGAGACGCAATTTAACTTGCAATCAAGGTAAATAAAATATCTTGGAATGTGTAGATTTATAATCCGTATATCATAGAGTAACAAATAAAGCATAAACTTAGTGAAATGAGGTCAGAAGATTCAATTGTTGCACTTATAACAATGACCAATTGGGATGATTTGAATGATTGTGGTTGATCGAAACCACACCTTCCTATGATATTCACGTACAACAATACAAGGAAGGGTGTAAAACAAGAAAAATATGTAACTGGAAACTTCATATGACATAGGTGGCAGGGACGTTTTCCAGAATCATAGCAATCAACCGAAAAGCCTGTAAACAGCAGCTTTCATCGAGGTGAGATGCAAAGAGGAACACACAAGAACAACGAGCACAATGATGACAGAATTCACAGGATTTACACAGAGTTTCTAGTTTTTAGAATCGGCTATAGTAGCAGAAAAATTAGAATTCGCGCTTTCTATGATTTTAGTAACACCGTTGTTTGCATAGTTTCGGTTGCCTTATTTTGATAAAATAGCCAAGATTTGGCGAATCTCTATGAGACTAATGATCTGTGTACCATTGACAACGATGTAGACTGGTAGGTAGAGAAAACTGCATTAAGCTGTACTGATTGCAAAAGCAGAATTTTAGTAGAATATTAAGAAAGAAAGTAAAAATACGTACATCACATAAAAACCACAAGGCCTTTCGGTCTTTTTAATCAAGGACCTTCATCAGGTAATATTTTGAAAATATTAACTAACATTCTCATCAGCAAAGACTTTAGGATTACAAATTTAAATAGTAAAAGCATTGTTACACTCAAAGTATTGTTACAGTTATATTGTTATTTAATAATACACTGAAAGGAAAGGTAATTATATGCTGTCCAAAGAAAGAAAAACTGGGCGTGTCTAATTAAATTCCTAATTTCAATTGTTAGACATTGCTGCTAAATAAAATTAACGATGTTTAACAATTGAAATTGGAAATTTAACTGGACACGCCCAGTTTTTCTTTCGTTGGACAGAGTATAATTAAAAGACGTTATTTTTTTATGTGATGTATTTTTACTTTTTTTTCTTAACCTTTACACATTCTTTAGTAGAATGTTCTTATTGATGTCATTATATATTGTTTTTGCTTGTTTCGATAAAAGAAATTAATAATTTTGACTTTCTTTACTTATTTACTTACGTTTCAAATCCGATTTTCCGTTAGGGTCGCGGGAGCAGCAGCCTGTGGAGGATCTCTAGCGATCGCGATCTTCCGCCATCAGGTGCATGTCCTCCCTGGGAATACCCAAGCGACTCGAACCCAGATTCTCCATGTAGTTTAGCCACCTGGTTCTAGACCGACCCCTTGGTCTCTTACCCACCGACTTGGAAAATAACAACTGCCTAGGAAGAGCAGTTTGCGGCATCAGTATCATGTGGCCACCATGACAGCGCAACTGAGACTCTCAATGCGGAGAAATAGCGGCTCAACACTTATAGACTCCCTTATTGTGCTGCTGTGCACTCTGTCTAGTAGGGTAACACCTGCCACACCTCTCAGAAATCTCATCGGTCGTTACCCTTTCGGTCATTACCCAAGACTCATGACCATAGGTGAGAATGGGGACAAAGATAGATTTGAAAACTGAGAGTCTCACTTTATTTTTTGATTATAACTATGGATTACGAAAATAAATTGTTGGAGTATTTGATAAATGATTTAATCGTATGGCATTCAAATATTGAAAGTATATTACTATAATTAATTATTTCAAAATGTGAGGTCTACTGAAAAAATATATATTATATCACAAAAATTTTAAAAATTAGATCAATTTTGGCTTTGAATATAAAACAGACAAGAAATTCATCATCATCTTCCTTTCATGCTATAGTTTCTAAAAGGACTGTTACGGTCTACAGAAAATTTTCAATCCAAGATACGAGGGAAGCTTGAAAAGTAACAAAAAACAACTTTAGTGACAATATTTTCAATTATAAGCTAAACTGAAACAACGCAGAAGAAAGCTGCAGGTTTTACCTAATTTTCGATATATGCACTCAGTCTCATGATACATTACTACCATATGGCACCAGATTCAAAAAACCTCGTTCATAAAACTCTGTTTTCTGGCTGTATAGTATTCTGCGCAAGGCTGATTTTATCTCTTCATCCGAAGCGTTGGCCTCCTAGGAATTTCTTCATTGGTCCGAAGAGGTGATAGTCAGATGGTGCGAGATCTGGACTGTAGGGTGGATGTTTGAGCATCTCCCAGCCAAATTTCTAAATTTTTTTTCAAGAATAGTTTTCTCGGCCCACTTCAAAGAATCTGCACCATCTGGAGATGTTCTACGATCCAGACAATCAGCACTATACGCCTCCAACACCTGTGGATTTCATTCGCATTTTTTCGTTTGGCCCACAATAAATGGACTACACTCGCTGATCTTCACAAGTTGACGATACTATCAAACTCGCCATCATTACTAAGTAGTTATCGGTCCTTTCGGTAGGGCGGTTACTGTCTGTAGCGAAAAATTCAAACTATTAATTTGCCAGCTTTAAACATCCGGACCAAAATAGTATTCCATAAAAAAATTGTTGTGCGTAACTTTTCGATCCTCCCTCGTACATATGACTATGAGAACGACCGGATAAATCCCAAAATTTTACTTCAAAAACTAATCGCATTTTTTTTAAAATTTGTACTTCGTTAAATTTCACTGAAAGTTTATGTTTAAAACTATATAAGCAGTAATTTTTAAAAGTAAACAGATTCTTTTATTTTAATTTACATTCTATTTACTTCTTCTCCCAGTGAAAGTTTATAGTACAGTCAGTAAGCCACGGTTTCAAGTTGTAGTATCAGTAGTACAATTTATATAAACTCTGAATTTAATATTAAGAAGGTTTTATTTTTAAAAAAAATCAAACGCCTATTTTAACAATTTTTTCTTGTATAATTGAAATTGTCAAGTATTTAATTCGCAAATTGATTTCTTCAACAAGAATTGTTGCTAAAACTACATCAACAACAACAAAGAACACTGAATCTCTCCTTTAGTATGGGCAAATAGAGTTAGTATATTCTCAATCAGATTCTCGTAATGGTGAAATCTAATAATTCCGTGAAATTCAAGAATTAGATTCTTTTCATAGTTCTTAAAGAATGTCATTCCTATTTGCAATTCATTGCATGCTGTGAATTTATTCTGTTTATTCCAAAAATTAAAAATTATGAATTAGGCTTGAAAACACCAACGAAACGTGATCTCGATAAATTTTACATTCGCAATTTAAATTAATTTGCTTCTCTTTCAGTTTGCCGAGCTGCAATTTTAGAAATTAAAAGATAAAAGAAATGCTTTCATTTTCTCCTCGCGTTTAAGATGGACAGCAAAACGTCTTTCTCTTGCTTCACCCCACCTCCCTGTCCTTCTCCTTTACCCCTCCCCCTTTTCCAAGATAATTTGGAAGGAAAAGCATGACCAGCAGCGAATTTGGAATCTAGAGCCAATCTTGCAAAATTAACTGAGATCGTGCTTGAATTGTTGAATAGAGAGGAGCCAACAGCGAGTTTAGATTGCCAACAGCGGCCTCTTTTGGAGAAGGGGGAGGGGGAAAGGGTCTTCCTTGTTTTCTGAACAATGGAAAGATATTGGAGTTCAAATCTCGGTTGTTGAATTGTGTGAGGACAGCAAAGGCAAGAGGGGAAGGATGGAACGAAAAAAAAAATAAAAAAAAACTTTCTCTAGATTCCGAACAATAAGAAGAATTCCGAGAGGCACCCACGTTATTAGAAGCGGGTAAATGTACGAAATAAAAAACCGCAGACAAACAACTGTGGATGCGTTCTTTATATTTTTTTAAGTCGTTGTTTTGCAGAATACGCAGAAAAATTGAATTAGAACGAAGAACAATATGATGCCAAGAACATAATACACTCCTGACAACGCATTTCTCCGTAATGAAGAAATATCCAGCAGGAGAAGACCGCAGAATTTTTGGCATTATTTTATTAATGTACACGAAAAAAAAAATTGCAACAAACTTAAAAGAATATTTGTTGTCGGGAGAGCTCGTTGACGATGATGAAATTGGTTTACTGTCACGAATTTCTTTTCCATCGTTGATCATTTTACCCTTTTCCTCCCTTCTTCATCTCCTCCTTCCCTTTCCTGTTTTGAGTTCCTCTTTCCTCTCTCCTTGCAAACTGATACGACCAAAAATCGTAAAATTCGACTCTTGCTATTTTTTTCCTTGTTTCCTGGAGTCGGAGCAGATGAGTCCTAGTGTTGGGCAAGCAGCCAAGCTGACGGTCTCTCCAATTACAATTTGTGCGCTCACTAACAGTTAGCCCTGCCGTAAATATAATAAACTCGGTCCAGCCCTGCTGTGACCCATCTCCGAGCAAGACGAGCTAATGTTTTCATATTTTGCCAGTAAATATCTTAGGCATTAGCAAGCCCCTCGTAACAATCGCCGGCCCCTCGTCTCTTGAAAATTTCTAAAACATTAATGATGAATAGAGACACTTTTATAAGTATGTATTAAAAAGGAGAGGAGGAAGAAGACGTTCTTGACCCGAACGCTCACCCAGCGCATAAATTTGCTTGATCTCACGTCTTGCTTTAATCATATATCATCGGAGATGCTTTTAAAATTTGCACGTATTAACTTGATGAAAATTCCAGTAAAACAGTCAGCTTTAAGACAAATATGACATGAGAGAGACAGGATAAAGGGGATCTTCGGAGTAAGGTGAGCAGACGTGACTTCAATTAGAACCGAAATTCAAAATAGAAGTCTTTTAAAAAGTTCAACGTTTTAACGTCTATCAAAATAGCGTTGTTGGGAAGACGAATAATTTGCTTTCCATGTTCAATATTCGTCTTTTTTAAATGACACAAAGATTCTTTTTCTCTTTCCTCAGATCTTAATCTTTTTAATTTTCACTTCCGTGGTTTCCGTTAGATCTTTGAAATACCACAAGAGTGTCAAAAAATTAGCTAAAAAAATTTTAACGTCTCATTAAATTTTACTAAAGTCCACAGGGGCTTTTTCTAATCTTAAAAAAAAGTTTAAATATTTTATAAGTAGTCACAGAGAGAACCCGAAACCGTAGAGTGAATCATGACGAGTAAATTTCTAGCCAAACTTAAATTGATGTTTTAAAGAATTGTATTTCATTTCTGAAGGATTTTTACCACGAATATTATAATAAAGAAGAGGTAAAAGTTGATACTAAATAATTTTGGAAGGGGAGAGATGTTTTCAGTGTATTATGAAAATGTAAGGATTATGTTTTGATAAACAGATTTTAATAATTTTAATAATCCATGTGTTACGTGTTGTACAGTGGAAATTCAAATTGTAAGACAGAATTACAAACGAACTAGTACCACTTCAAAATGCCATAAAAGAACATAAGTTCATTTCAATCATTTAGATCATATATCATAGAAAATAAAATATATACATACAAAAATATTCACCGCTTTAGAAATAACGATTTAATTAGTTTTTAAATTTGAAATTTTTTATTATTGTAATTTTGTATTAGCTTTTCTTTTGGTTTTTAATTTTAAACAAAACTGAAATTTCTTTGTTGAAATGCGAATAAAACCAAAAGATGTGTTTTGAATCACATTTGTGTGTCTTATTTAATGACGAACGAGGAATACTCTCTCTCTCTCTCATTAATTCTTTGGAGATAATGGATAACTGTTGTGCGTCGCAATGAGTTCGATGCACTTTGCTAAAAATTGTCAAATAAGATATAAATAAGTTTAAAATTTGTCTAATTTATCTGCAACACAATATCTCGGCTAATAAATAAATTCTTCGAAGAAAACATTAATGAAAAAAAAGCCACCAATATACGAGGGCGATTCAATAAGTAAGTTACGAATCGTGATTGAAAAGAAATGAATGGAGATAATGGCATACAAACAACATTTGTTTTTCAACATAATCTCCATACAAATTTAAGCACTTGTCCCATCGTCTCACAAGTCCACGGAAACCTGTGGCGTAAAATTCTTTTGGTTGCTGTTGGAACCACGCGCGCACTGCTCTTTCAACCGCTTCATCGTCAGGAAAGCATTCTCCCGAAAGATGATGTTTCAAAGGGCCAAACAAGTGGAAATCGCTCGGGGCGAGGTCCGCACTGTAAGATGGATGTTGGAGGACCTCCCACTTGAATGACCTCAGCGTCGCTGTGGTCTGATTGGCTCTATGAGGACGGGCATTGTCATGCAGCAGCAACACCCCTTTATTGAGGAGGCTTGGGTCGAGTTTTTGGACATGAGATCGCGGTTTAGTAAGCATCGCTCATACGTCAAAATTGCGTAATATCAAAGCCTTCCAATGGTAATTGCTCTGTTCTTACGCAATTTTTGACGTATGAGCGATGCTTACTAAAGCGCAATCCCAAGTCCAAACACTCGACCCTGGTCGCTTCCGGGGAATGGCGGCACGAAGTTTCGTCAGAATCGTACAGCACGAGGCAGACGTAACTGTGTGGCCACGTTGCTGGAATTCGGTGAGCAGTACGCCTTGGCAATCCCAGAACAGCGTCAACATGACTTTCCCGGCCGATGTTGTCACCTTAAACTTCTTATGCGCTGGGGACGAGGGATGTTTCCACTGGATGGAGGCACGCTTCGTCTCAGGTTCAGTGCACCCAAGACTCATCACCAGTGACAATCCGAGAAAGCATGTCGTCCCCCGTTCTCCCCTAGCGCTGGAGATACTGCAATGACAAGCCCATCTTCTGGCTTTTGTGTTGTGGTGTAAGCTGGCGTGGCACCTAGCGGGAGCACACTTTATTGAAGCCTAGCTGCTCATGCATCATGTTGTATGCCTGGCCACGATCGTTGTGCGTCACAATAAAACTAGATAGTGCTGCTATCTAGCGGTGACAGTTTCCCGCACTTAATTAAAAAATGAAGGTCGCAACTTCGATTTGTAACTTGCTTATTAAATTATCCTCGTAAGTGGCTAATTAAAACTTAACGAATTAAAACTTTTTACGAATACATGTATTACAATACGTAATTCTTGCATGTCATCGCCAGAAGAAAATGCTGATCCAGACGATTCTCACATTGTTTCAAAAAATACGCAGCACCTAAATCTTCGTTTATGAATGCTCGCAATTCCATGATACGAGGCCTGTCCGAAAAGTATCCGGGTTGATGCTACAAAAGAAAGCATCTTTTTTCTATCCGTATCGTGTGACGACATTTCTGCTAATGACGTAATGAAATTTGCAGCTGTTAAGAGTGCCGCGTGAAATTGTTGTAACACGCTATAGCAGAACGTTTTTCTTTTTTCGTCGCGTGGTGAAAATATCAGAAAACATTGAGCAACGACATTGCATCAAATTTTGTTTTAAATTCTGTAATACCGTAACGGACTGTTATGAATTGCTAAAACAAGCATCCGGCAATGATGTTATGAGCCGCCTCTGGAGATTGGATGTTGCACCATGACAACGCTCCAGAACACACAGCGCACATCGTGCAGCAATTCTTAACAAAACAACAAATCGCTCAGGTCCTAGTTCCGTGCGACTTCTTCGCATTTCCGAAGATCAAGAAAGCGCTCAAAGGACGGAGATTTGAGGATGTGGACGTGACAACACAAAATGCGACGGCAGAGCTCTTGGGCATCTCAAAAGAGGCATTCCGTACTTGTTTCGACCAATGGCAGCAACGCTAGGCTAAATGCGGTGCTTATTTTGAAGGTGACTAAACATTTATGTGAGTTCGAACCGTATTTTTTTTTGTAGCCGCAATTCGGATACTTTCCGGACAGGCCTCGTATAACGTGAAATGCTTCTATAGTATAATAGAAACTTAAATAACAGTTAAATAAAACAATTTGATGCTATCAACGAATGATAAGGAATCAATGGAAAGTTTTGAAAAGGCCACTGACTACACGAAATAATTGAGGGTATATAAGCTTAATTTAGGTGTATTTAATGTATGAACAAAACTACTGTTGTACTTAACTGAGCGAATGCGGTTGACCCGGTTTCCTTTCAAAGGTATCCCCGACGCATTTTCTGTTGGGCAACTTCTCAGTGTGCATACTTTTTTTGCTGTGTAAAACTAAAAATGCCTTATCGGAAAGGCGATTCTATTCTCCTGAGGTATATTGAAGCTAATGTTGAGAGGGTAACTTGTTTCTTTCAATATTCTCCAGAATCTTGTTGCCGGCGGGTTTATCCTAATTGTAATTACTTTGTAATAATAAAAATAGCTAAAATTGACTTCAGTGGAATGATATTATAAGAAAACATGGAAGAAATATTCCACGAGTATCCTGGATATCACACACTTTGCCCCTACAGCAAGACTGTCTCCAGGTGTCCTATAATATCATTACCTTATGCTTGGATCATTAACTCCAGTTTTCAATTATTATTTTCTTCAGTGGAATATTGAAGCATTCGTTATGCATTTGAAACGATTATCTTGTCGGTGTTTTTTGTGAATATCTTGGAACTCACCAATTATTAAGAGGTTAGAAAAGTAGTTATTTAAATTTTTCATTTGCGACTTCTTGGAATCTTTTTAAAATTTTAAAGAAATCACGAATATAATATTTACTTACAAAAAAGCCACTAGGTTGCAAAAACCTCTAATCAAATACAACTCGAGACATTTTAGGCAATTTCATCTTACATTTAATGAGCACACATCTTACATATCATTATAAAGATAGCATAAAAAGTTGAATGGCGATTTTCCCTACTAGGAGAACTCAATCATTCACAATCAAACCCCAAGGAATAACATCAACGTAATACCCAGAAGAAAGGAGAAGAAACCACTAATCCACATAAAATATTTAATCGGATGGATGCACATTTCGGCAGCCAAGCTGCCTTCTTCAGCATACAGGAAAGATTCGATCAGAGTAGTGATTCGACCATTAGAATAGATCAGAATAGCTTGACTACTCTGATCCCATTCGATTAAATATTTTATGTGGATTAGTGGTTTCTTCTCCTTTCTTCTGACATTCCACAGTATCTGGCCCCAGTTATTCTGCGAACGTAATACCCATTATACTGGCCAACAAAATTTAAGATTTTTCTTGTGACAAAATGAAAGTGGGTGATTTTTGGTAGTATTTTTTCTGCTGATTACCAATATAATTTTTAAATTTCTCTAGCACGCACAGCTTTCTTGTTTTACAATGAAACATTTTTAAATCATTCAGTGTTTGGGGCCTGGTAAATTTCCTTGTGGCCCCAAAATATGGATAGTTTAACACTGCAGAGAGTTCTCTTCCCACCCATTACTTTAACATAGAAGTCTCGAAGTGCATAACTTGGAAACGTGACGTGATAGAAAAAATCTAAAAGCAGATTCGGATTCTACATACAAATTACAACTAAGAACACTGTGTGGTCTTAGTCACAAAATGCGTGTTGACTAGTGTTATTAGCCTATTTGGTCAGTTCATTTTTTTTAATAATTCAGTAGAAAGAAATAGATGTTAAATAACAGGTTTTTTTTTTGTTTTTACTGTTTGCAAACCGCTAAAATGTACAATGTACAATTAATAATTATATCTGTGATCACATATACAGGGTGTATCAGGTTCGATGGTCATAAAGTACCTAGCGTTGTTCTCCGCAAAATTCTAAGCATAATTTTCCTTATCCATTTTTCAAAATTCTCAAAAAAAATTTAGCTATTGTGACGTAATTCTAAGCCTTCTGACGTAATTCATCCATGCCGTAATGACATAATTTTTTCCTGGCTCCTGTTATAACAGCCAGAAAGCCACTTCGGATAGCCTTTGACATCATAATAGGCTATGAGAATAGTCATAATAGCTTTCTGACTTCATAATAGCCTGCGACGTCAAATTTGCCACATTTCTCTGTTTTCCACCCAAAATCAATGAAATGTGTGGATTTCTACAGGCGTGCAGAGTTTTTACCACATTTTACTGTTTTCCACAATAACTGAAATGTGTGGATTATGATTTTCACCGAAAGTCACCCAAATGGGTGGATTTGGATAACGATTTCAAGTATTTATTTGAGAATTTTGAAAAATGGATAAGGAAAATTATGCTTAGAATTTTGCGGAGAACAACGCTAGATACTTTATGACCATCGAATCTGATACACCCTGTATAATGATCGTTCGATTTTTACCGAATTATTTCTACTGGTTAACCTCTATGAATTCAAAGATTTGGTTTTCTGGTGGTATTGCCTAAATTTCTTCCATGCATTGTAAAAAAATTGCGTTAATTTTTTTTTAAATTTTTGCCTAAAAATTCTTCTTAATCAGTTTTGATTATATCTGAAATTAAAATTAAAAAAAAAATTCATTATACATTTTATTCTCTTGACATAACTAACTTCAAAAGTCCAAGATCTTTACTTAGACAGATTATTTTGAAAATAATCTTTATTAATTCCCTTTTCAGAAAGTCGACTGTGGTGTTCGTGTTCGTCTTTAGCTTCTTTGCCATTGTACCAAGAGCGCACTAAAAATCATGTTTTATTTTTCTTCATTTTACGATGAAAAAACTAGTACAATCGCTTTCTGGGTAAATTTCGTTAAGAGTTCATCACTTGTCTGCCTTCGTCCAAACGAATAACAGTAAATCCCTTTCTCATAAAAAAGGGAACAGCTTGCTTGCCCAAAATAAATGTCACTTGCGTCGTTTGCGAAGGGCATCAGAGAAAATCCGGCGCAGATTTTTCAAGTCGTCATCCTCCTTCAGTCTCGTTATCATCATGGTCGTCGGCTCAAATCTGGCATGATAACCAGAAAGAAAGAGAGAAAGAGAGCTGACTTGGTAGGGGGTTGGGTGGGGGAGGTAAGAAAAAAGAGGGCTGAGGAAAGTAGAAGAGGGTAAAAGAAAGAAGATTAGTAATAATAGCAGCAAGGCCCACGGTCAGTGGGTGCTGGGATCGGTTTCGTCAACTTCGTGCCATCACAGAACCTTTCATTAAAGAGTCTATATCTGGTGAGAATTATCTGGAAAGACCTGGTATCTCGTGCTCGAAATCGGTTTTAGGTAGGATCTGTGATATTAAGTATCAGCGGGGGGAAGAAATCTTGACGTAACGAATACTACCCCGCTGCTAAAAAGACTCCGAATCTGCTTTTTCTTGTTCGATATCCTCTTTTTCTTCGCCTCTCTCTCAATCTCTGTCTTCTTTTCCTCGCCGTTCTCACCAAATTTTCTAAGCCTAATTACGGTGTTATGGTTTCATATATTTCTAAAGCTTGCACCTTGATTTTTAATAGAGAATTTTCTTATTAGGCTTAAATGAAACCGAAATAGGATTAGATAGTGTAAGACTATCTTTTTTTTTCCCTGTCATATTATTTATCCATAATATTTACTTGGTTTCTAATATCAGTAACGTTGAATCTCAAAGGAGGAAAAATGTAATAATTTCTAAGTATCATTAAATATGAAGTTTTCCTAACTTCTTTATATTTTCAGCTATAAATAAGATATTATCGTAAAGAATAATGTAAAAATCGTTGATGATCCTAATATTAAACCATTTAAGGGTCAATTATTAGGATAAGACTTACTTAAACATATAAAATTTTGTTTATATAATAACTAGTTGCTGAAATTTTTAAAGCAAAATTAAGTTAAAAATTTTATATTCTCCGCGTTAATTTAAAGATATTACATGTTCATAACAACACGACTTTATTTTAAATTTGTTTTTCAATGACAAGTTGTATAATGAAAGTTTATAATTACTAAACGTCTATATAAAATATTTTGAAAATAAATACTTTTGGACAAACATTTTTTCATTCAATAGATGCTATGACAACACTCAACGAACTGCCAAACTGTCTCGCTCTCAACACTAGTGGTTTCCATTTAAAAGTCAATTAGTAACGCTCAATGCATAGAAAAGTCAGAAGGTAACGGGGAGTGGTTTCAAAATACAAAAAAAAATCGATATTCAATGATGAAATCCTTGATTCTATGTCCTTGTTGTTTAGTTATTACAACAATCTAATTTGAAAAATCTATCTTCAGCGTGCGTTAGTGTTTTAAAAACCTGGTCAACATTTGAATCTAAAATTGCAAGTGTTGGAAATGCGACGAAACAGGAAAGTGTAACTTTATTTCTTTGTATAACGTGTGCGTGATCTACAGTCGGCTTCCCCATTTTATTGTGGCTCGTGATAAAAATCTTCTATTTTAGATAGCCAATAATACGAAGCGGACTGCACATCTCCAAATTCCGCCAATTCATATTTATCATGTATTTGATATCATATTAGCAATTATGAAATTGCAAAACGATATTAGATTTAAAAAATGCTATTCAGCGATTTTATATACTGTCCTACGATTAATGTTCAGGCACTCTTCATATGTAGTAAAACAGGTCTTGCCAATACAAGACTTCTCAAAATCTGCTATACAAGACAGTTGCAAGCGTTCAAATGGATGGTGCCACGTCAGCAGAATTACTGGGATCCCAATGTGAATGACAAAGATCTACGCGATCGAATATTCTGTACGAAGCACCACAGTTACTCTGAGAATTCCTTAATCAACTATTAGTGATCTCGTTTACGAATGGCAGAAGAAAAGGGGTCAGCATTTCAAAAAAAAAGATAAATGTACTACTATACTGGGAAGGATTTGATATGTATTATCATTATCGTGCAATCATTCACAAATTCGCACAATCCAATAATTAACTCAACATTTAAATATCGAGAAATCTAACTATATCAGTTTTCATCAACGTAGCAAAGAATTAGATCTCCTTAACTTCTATCTAATTTACAATGATCTGACCCTTAAATCTTCTAAAAATGTTAAATTTCTAGGCATCAATCTCTCACACAACCTTTCATGGTATTCCCATATAAATATCCTCTCATCCTCATTAAATCAACGTTTAGGCTTGTTTTCCCGGCTCCACTTCCTCCCAAAAGATCTTACTTCTATATTACAATCTAATACAATGTTCACTTATATATGGAATACAATTCTGGGGTTATACCACCAAATCAAATCTATTACGATTACATCGCTTACAAAAAAGGTTCGTAAGAATCTATCTAAACTTAAATAAATCCGACTATGTCTCCCATCTATTTCCTTCTATTACCCATTTCCCATTTATACTCATTTCACTTAACTCTCTTCATATATAAAATCTTAAATAATAAAATTTCAGTAATGCTCCCTCATATCTTTTATAATTCTTCACCTCTCCACTCATAACTTACTTAACAAAGATGCCCTACCCAAGTTAGCAATTAAATATACTTATCAACATAACAGTGTCTCCATCTTTAGGTACATGCTATGGGATACTTTTTACCACGAATTACGCACTACCCCTTCCATAACTATCTTTAAATCCAAACTGAAAACTCGTCTTACTAAATCCAACTATTATCTTATCAATTTCGCAATTATTCTCAATTTAATCTCAATCTATTAGATTGCTTCCACCCAGCGACCTGATTTGTCGGCCAATGGCTATACTGGATCTAGGCGGATATCTTCTGTATTTCCTTCCTTCAAATAAATAAATAAACAAATATGCTGAACGCCGATTGAGATGGTGTAAGGAGATCTTTCCTTGATGGTTGTGCAAAAATAAAAATAAAAAAGGCATGTGAAGAGGTGGCTGTATTACACGAGGAACATATAGTCAATATTTATATAAATCTAATGGAGAATGTGCCACGCAAATAAAACAATAAAATGATTTCTTTGGAATCATTACAATTGCTCAGACATTAATGATAGGATTAATGATGTATTTCGTCATTATACAAGCTCCGCCTGAAACCATGAAAGTTTACTTTACCTCACAGCTCATGTGGTAAAGCTATCTTAATTCCATTGCTATTCCTTTCGGCCTTCGCGTCAAAGATAATTATCCAATTACTAGTGCTTCTGAGAATATGCTTTCATTAAGATTCTGTATAAGCAGAAACATCGTTTTCCGAACGGGAGTCAAACCCGCAATCGAAAAATTTTGAGAATGGTAGAATTATATGTAAAAAAAAAAACGCATTCTACCTATTTGATTTCTTATGAATTACAATTTCATCGAATGTTTTTTAATAAAATTATCTAAAAAGCTAAATAAAGAAGTAATCTGTTAATGGTGGCACATACACGTTATGTTTATGGGAATTTTATAATAATTGTTTATCTCAATCTTAAATTAAAATACATGTACAGTATTAGAAATAATTGGATTTTTTAATTGAATTAAATTCAAAAAAATCACACTTTATCTTTTAATGATTAAAATTGATATGACTGATTTTATTGATAATTTTATCTTGGAAATAATTACTTAAGTGAAGCTATTAAAGAATAAATAATAAATGAATAAAGAAACCAATTACTGCATTTTATAAAAAAAAATAAAAATAATAAAAGCTGCATAAAAATGTAGCAAATAACATTTTATATTGAAAAGTTTTTATATTTTCTATGAATCTTATTTTTCCAAGCATTATTGAAAAGAGAAAAAGAAAACAAAACCAAGTAATCCATAAGCTTAAATTTTATTTTTAAATTTTGTTTCTGCATATGAAATTCAAAAGCATTTATTTTAAGCATTATCTGGATGAATATAAAAGACCCTCTCTCTCTCTATTTTATATTTATACAAGAGAGTAAGCCTTGAATAATTTAGGATTCTTTCTGTAAAGTTAAAGAGAGAGTGGAGTCTAAATCAGTAATAAGGAATGTACACAAATAAGAATTTTTTTCTGATATTGTAATATATCCTGTGAATAAATGTTTAATTGCAAAAAAAAAGATTGTTTCGAAGGTGATAAGAATTGTCCACGGTCGTTATCAATCCATCTTCGGTGATGATGTTCAATGGATCTGTTGCCGACGTATTCGTCTTGATACTAGGGCAAAAAAACAATCGATCCCCTTTGCTTTCCCCTTTTATTCCTCAAGCTCAACTAAGTTACTCTCCTCCTTCAGAAAAAAATTTCTTCGTCTGTTTTTATTTCCTCAACTTTTTTCTATTTCCATTAAATAAAAAAAATCAATTCAAAGCCTGCGTCTATAAAATATTTATGTTTTCATAGGAATGAAAAAAATAAGTGAATTTTGTGAACTGTTCCGAAATTGAAAGTAAACTTTATAGAGTGAGAGGATCCTGTTGGATTTTTTTTTAAATCTTAAAATATTAACCAAACTCAAGGAGCAAAAAAGCTCTTTAAAAATGAATAAACGTCAGGAGTAATGTTCTCTGTGGAAAATAAACGTAAAAGCAGAATGTGTTTTTATGCCGGCAGCATTAAAGAGTAGAAAAAATTAACAAAACTAATATTCGCTATGTTGATATAGAGAAAACACTGCTGGTATTGAGTTTTAAGAGCATAAAAATATTCTTTTCTATTTTATTTAGAAGTATTTATAAAATTCATGAAACTTTATAACATTTCAGCATTAGAGTTGGTTTGTAATATGTAATCGACCCCTCTGACTTATAAGAGTAGCTTAATCTTTCATGAAATGAGTTTTCTCTTCACTATACTTTACATGTGTTAATATTTTAGGTGTTTGCTAAATTTATATCTTTTTTTTTTTACATTTTTCTCTGGAATTTTGAATTAAAGCAAATCATGTTCTCAGACTTTTTCAAAGTATTTGAATGTAAGACGAAACTTCATTCACATTTTTAAAGATTTTTTTTGCTAAATGTCCAATATCAGTTACTCAAATATTATTAAAGAGTTAGGCAATAGTTAGTTTTTTTATAGTTAGTTTTCAATTCTGCCATTAAGTGCTTTTCTCTAAATGCAATGTATATTACATTAATAATAAACTAAAATTTTAAATTTTGTTTTGACATTTGACATTCATCAGTTTTAAGCGTCTCCTTGTAACAATCTCTAAATTTTGTAGGTAACAAAATTATTCTGAAAAAATTTCATATATTTTGGTCGAAAAAATTAATTTTTTTTGATAAGTTTTGATACGTGGGTTAGCGAAATTTTATTGGAATCAAGGGTCATACAAATTATACATGCACGATAACGAACAGCGTTGTAATTAAAATGCACTTCCATGTCTATTTCTTGTGTGCTAGAACAGAAGGCTGAAATTTATTTAGCATTTGTATTATTCTTTTACGTATGAATAATTTCATTTGCATTGAGATATAATATGAGCAATGAATAATTTGAGGAATTGGCTAATGGACCAAAAGAAATATTCTGGAACTATCTCTAAGTAAGCAACTCAAATCAGTAACTGTAATCGATGGTATGAAATTCCTTGAATACTTGATTAATGGCCTCAACGAAAAGTTGAAAATTTAATTAAACGTGTTAATTAAACAAGTAGTGTAACGTAAAATTTGATCGGGTTCATTTACGATAGTTTCAATTTTACATGTTAATCACAAAGTGAGATCCAACGAAAGATTTCATCGGAGAGTGCCTGCTTGTCAACTTTTCCTTCTCACTCTCCTTCCCTTGTCTGTGTCCCTGTGTTAGTCTATGTGTGTGTTTCTCCCTTTTTAGTGGTTCACGGGAGATGCTCTTACTTGTTTCTCGTGTAAATTTCAGACGTAGTGAAAAGTTTCCTCGTTAAAATGCGTAATGGTTATTGCGAAAGAAGAATGATGTTTTTCCATCCCCCCCTTCTTCGCTTCTATTACGGCTCGTCTCTCCCTTCTCTCATTTTCCACGCCCACCTTCTAAGCCAATCGTATTTTACACGAGTGGTTTATCAAGCGGATGTTCTTAGCAACACGCGACAAGAACAACGTCGATCTTTTGCATTATAATGGGATAACAGATCTTGGCAACTGCTGAAATATTCAGGGATTTTTTTTCTTCTCTTCTTTCACGATCTTGTGACTAAAGAGTTAGTTCACCTGAAAGGAAAGGGGAAAAAATGGTAGACGGGCGTCATGTCAACGTAAAGATCCTTTCCTGACTCTACTTTATCCACGTTATTAAAAAGGGTGGAAAAGACTATAAAAATGAAAGAGAAAATAAAAATAACAAAAACTTACCAAACGAAATTAAAAAGAAAAAAAACTATTCTACATAAACAAATGGAAGAATCTGGAATTTTTTAGCAGACAAGAACGAGATTAATACGAAAAAACCCTAGGCTCCCAACGAAAATTTTTTAAGAGAAAAATAAAAAAATATATTTCCTCGACATAACATAAGCGGAGAGGGAGGAAACAAGTTTTTTTTTTCCTCTAGGGACTTTTTTCTTTTAAAATTCCCTCGGGGATTAAAAACTAATTTATTTTTATTTGCAGATAAAGCGAGCACACAATGAACTGATCCACGTTTTGGAGTCGAGATTCTAATTTGATGGAATGATTCCATTCGTGTTCGAAGTAATTTCATTTACAGATTCAATCGCTGCCAAATATTTATATATTAATAAACAATTCTGTGTGCTTGAAAGATAAATGGACGGGAGCTTCCAGCAATAACAATGAACCCAAAATAAGGAGATTTTGGATCTCTACCCACCAAACGAAATCCTCGCCTCGTGCCTTTGGATTTTCACTTCTTCCCTCCTATTTAATTATACATATAGAGCAATGCTATATCTAGGAAAACTTTGAAGACATTAACATCGAAAGCCCAATAATAAAATTTTAATTAAATTTACGGAGTTCCGTAAAATGTTTTCTGAAGCGACGATCAATCATATCAAACCGCATGTCTCCAAAAATAGAATTGATATCTATATTCAAGTAATCATATGAAAATTAAATACATTCTGTTAAAGATTTTTCCAGATAAGTATTAGCTGAAATGTTTTAAGACTATTGATTAACAAGACATAATTTTATATCGATTCTTACACTCAAGATCGATTATATCAAATTACACAAACATACATACAGAACTGGATACCTTAAAAATAGAATATAAAAGATAGAAAATAAGATGTGTTAATTTATTTAGAAGGTGCCCACATTTCTTCCTACAAGCGATTCGATACAGAGAATGAATCTTCTGAAAGGTCTAATGTTTGAGTGAAACTTGGTCTTCTCGTAACTGAAAAATGAGAGTAGAATGAGAAAATTAAATTTTGCATTTATATTAATACATTCTTGTACGTTCTGAACACAAACAGCAGACGCATACGGGTAATTACTAGCTCTTTATTACAGAGGTAAATTTAATTCCATTTTATTTCTCAGTAGCGCAAACGAAGTACTTGCCATACACTATACAGATATACACAAGAAAATTCTAAAAAATTAATACAAAAATTCATTGGAAAAAATAGAAATGGCAAACTTCCTTTTCAAAGACTGAACTAAAGATGATAAAACTTTATTAATATTATTAATACATTCTAAATGTTTCTCGTTTAAACAACAAAAGCCAGAAACTGTGGACACCAGTATACTAATTAAAGGAACACTGAAAACACTAATCCACATGTTTATTCACTAATCCACAAATCTAGTTATAATACATTTAGTTATAGCCCGATTCAGTTCTTATGAATTTTAACAATATATTTTTTTAAAATATTTTAAAATTACGCTACAGTGGATTACATGACACAAGGGTCAACATTCATGAAATCATTTTTTACAATTTTAAGTAGAAATGGAAAGTTTTAAACCCGTGAGCATGACTGTTCATTCACCAAACATTAAGATGTTGTTCCATTAACAAAGATAAAGTGTTCCAAGACGATGCATCCATGACAAACATCTAAGTTACCAACTGATGTAATCACCATTAGAACAAATAAACTAGCATTTTTGATGCCATTGATGTAAAAAAAATGCTGTTTTCTTTCCTCTCCATTTCTCTTCAGCCGGCCAGGTGGCCAAGAGGCTAGAGCGTAGGCTTTCTAGTTCTCGAGTCCACCTGGTCGTGGGTTCGAATCCCGCCTTGGGATTGAATGTTTGTGTTTGTCTCGGGCTACGTATAAATATAACTTGTGTAAAAGGCGCAAAATGACCTTAGTAGTCGACGCCAAAAATTCTAATAAACCAACCAACCATTTCTCTTCATCATTTCTATTCATACATGAAAAGAAACAGCGCATTGATTAGTTCTTGAAAATTTTTAACTAAACGCTGGTAGGCTATGGCTGACAAATCAATCTAAAATCTCTCGAAACTTGTCAGACATAATTTGCCTTGTGTGGTCTCGCGTTGTCATAAGGAAAAATGGCATTCTTTTCACACATTGATGAATAGTCTGAAATTAACTAGGCCAATTCTTTTGTTATGTGCAGTAGCTCTTCATACCTAAATGCCAGTAGAAATTTGAGAAAAATGAATCTCGAGAATCAGTGATGGATGTTGTGTTCATCAATTTTTCTATGGACATGTTGGCGTCGGTCTTAAAATGAAGCTTAAAATTGTTTGATCCTTGTCAATTGATGAAGATCATTATAAAATGGTGAACCTACAAATTTTCCCTCTTGATGTAACACGTTCATTTTGCATTAGTATAATTTTCTGTCCTCAATGAAATAAACACCGCAAACATCAAAAATTAGGCATTATGGATATTCTAATGACAACTTTCAAATAGTTATTACAAAAAAATATTTGATAAATTCAAAAATGGTTTGTACCTCAATTTTCGTAGAATTATTAAATGCACTAGGAGAGCATACAACCGATACACTGAGCAAAGCATTAGCACCCATCATTTTATGATCTAGTAATGTACAAGGTGTTCATTTGGAGCCATTTGAAGCGTAATCTATCACCCATAATAGTACCAAGTTCGGTGGTGAAACAAACTAAGACTTGAAACGAAGGATTCGGCGAAGAATTTTCTGTAGATGCAACTGTCGGCAATATGAGAAAATGTGGCGGTGTGTAGTAAAACAAAGCTACAAATGACAAATGACAAATGACAGAGAAATGAATAAGAAAAACAAAATTGAACGGATACATGGCGTTTTATTTTACACACTCAATACCCCTCCCCTCCCCCTGTAAGGAGGCAGACCATAAATTTTATAAAATTCTCGACAGCCGTCAAAAAGAATTTTCACCAAAACTCGGGATACGTTGTATTTCAAGGTTGTCAAGTTCGGTACTCCACGAAGATAGATCTTGGATTTCATGTAACCCTACAGCCACATTTTCGTCACTTCGATTGTGTCGCTCTGGCACATTTTCGTCACTTTCTTGAAGATCCCGTAGGCAGCTTTACTCGCTTTTTAAGTTTGTCTGGCTATCTTTAGGTATTCTAAGGGCTTTATTAGGGTTTGGCGCAATATTCCTTAGAGGAATAAGTGCTTGGGCTTACAAGATAAGATAATCCTATAGCCAACGAAATCTATATAGCGACATCACACAAGCGACTAACGACTCTTAAGTCATCGAAGTGATGCTCCAGTAGCTGATTACCGATCATATAATCTGCGATGATTTTTGCGTTAGCTTTAACTATCACCTATGGTAATTATCGCATGTTTAGAGGGAGCAGCGCAACATTTCGAAGTACAAACAATTTTCCATGTCATGATTATCCCCCTTACCTAATGTAGAGGTGGGAGGGGGGTATGATTATGATTAGTAGATTGATTACAGATGGCTCAGTGTCAGTTATTATTGAGAGAAAGAAGGCATTTTAAAGTTAAGTTATATTGATTCCATTTCTGAGTGATAATAGTGAAAATTATTCATTACGAATAGAACCTAATAATCGAGAAAAACAAAAGAGAGTGGTAGAGCATTCTTGGAGTCATGATTCAAACAAGAGTGGTATTACTAAAATTGACTAACTTTTAAGTGACTAGAAACTTAAAGTCGTTCAAAGAAATGCAAATACGTTTGAATATATGTACATAGATATACGTGCATTAAAAATTGGGTTTGCCTTAGTTTTAATTTTGCACAGTTTATTAAAGGATAAAAAAGACAGAAAACGTTCTGTTGAAACTTAAGGAAATGATCATTTATCATCCAGTGTTGATCATTTATCACAATTCGGTCTTGAGTTACCCGTCAAAGATTCAAAAATTGATGCTCGTGCTCAACTGAATACAAACTTTAAATTCACGAGGTGTTTTTGCAAGAGGCAATAAAATTTAAGAAAAATGTACTGATGAGAAAAGTATGAGATGTAGAGGGAGGGTTGGATATGATAGAAAAGAGCGTGAGAGGCGAGAGAAAAAGAGCGGGATGACAGAATTTGAAGAAAGTACGTGGTCACAAAAGCGTTTTCCTGCACTTGTTATTCACTCGTCTCTTGTTATTGTGTGTTTGTGCAAAGGGTGGATGGGTGGTGTTTGTGCAAAGAGTTGGTGGAGGGTAGGAGTAGAAAGTAGGAAGATGGGGAGGAGAAGAACGGACCCTCGGAGAATGATTAAATGGCGCTAGCTGAAGCTGTCGCGCTCCGACGGTTATTGATGTTCGGCAACGCATCGACAAGAGATAAAACAGGCACGAGAGACTGACGTCACGGACAAGGTTAGGTCAATGTTAAAAATTGGAAAACGTGACGAACAGAAAGAAACAAAAATAAAGCTCTCTCAACGGGAAAACCGTATTACGATAAAAGCGTAGATTGCCGTTGAAGGCATGGTGACAGTGCCGGGGTTAGCGTTTTCGGATTGAATTGGTTAATTGGGTGGAACGTCATTTGCGAATACCTGAGTGCTTATTATTATTTCTTTAATTTGCTAGAAATAATAGGCTCTAGAAAAAAGGGAAAGCAGCACGCAAATGCATCAAGGAGTTTGGGAGAAAGTTTGCGTTTAAAACATGTCAAATCTAATCAACGAATTCTTTTTCTGATTTAAACGCTTTCTTTTTATTAATATCTATCTTACTCCAATTTTAATCTTATACTTAAAAATCAATTCGAAAATACAAGATTAAGGATAACACAAAACGTCTTATGATTGTTGACAATTTATGGATATCTAAACAAAGGAAACTTAATTGTTAATAAAAAATACTTTCCTTAAAAATTTATAATTTTTTTTAAATTTCTAAAAAATTGCTTTTGTCAATACTAACACTTCAAATTTTTTTAATAACTTTCTATAAATTAATTCAAATTTTCTTATTTTTATAAGTTTTAATAAGTTTTCCCTATACCTTAATAGTCAAAAATATATATTAGTAATCTTAAATTACTAATATATATGTAACCCATCAATCGAGAGCAACCACTGAATAAAAAATACTTTATCCATTTAATAACATTTATATATAAACATTTAAAATTCCTAAACACTGTTCACTTTAAGGATGTCTGGAGTGACTAGTCAATTTCTTACGCCAGAAATGTTGGCAATATTTATATTGCAACCACTCTACATTAACTCTGTTCGTTAGGCTACCAATATGGACTTCGTCGAGTCATAGGTTTCAATTTCGCTGTGTGTATGGTTCGAGATATGTGAAAATATAATAAAACGACAAACTACTCATCAATTTTAGAATCCGAAGATAAATGTCATTTAGTAGAAGCATTAAAAATACTAAGTCAAAGCTCATTGTATTTTAAACAAATCGATTTCACTTTCGGGCAGCAGGTAGCCAAGCCTCGGACTTCATCGGAACTTCATCTAATATATTGGTTGGTTGGTTTGTTTGGTATTAACGTCCTTTTCAACTGCCATGGTCATTTCAGGACGGCGTTATAGGGGCCGCAAATTTTGCCTCGCAAGGGTTCTTTAACGTGCAGCCGGCAAACGACTACACGGGACCAACGGCTTTACTCCCCTTCCGAAGGAAGTGCGTGATCTCAGGATTTTCCCCCTGAAAAAATCCTCATCGTCCTCGGGCGTCAGAGGCTCATCTAATATATAAAACTATTATTATTATTATTATTATTATTATTATTAGACAGACATATAGACAGATATACAGTGTGTCTAAAAAGTACCCTTCCATTCTAAAAAGTACCCTTCCATTCACTTTATTCAAAGTAAATGCTAATATAGTAATATGCTGATCGGCCTCGGTGGCTCAGTGGTTGCGTGATCGCCTCTGATGCCCCAGGACGCGGGTTCGACTCCGGCCAAGGACGACGAGGATTTTTTCAGGGTGAAAATCCTGAGATCACGCACTTCCTTCGGAAGGGGAGTAAAGCCGTTGGTCCCGTGTAGTCGTTTGCCGGCTGCACGTTAAAGAACCCTTGCGAGGCAAAATTTGCGGCCCCTATAACGCCGTCCTGAAATGACCATGGCAGTTGAAAAGGACGTTAATACCAAACTAATATGCGGTAGTTAGGTGTCGATTTTTTTGTATTTGATCATTACATCATGTAACACAAATTTTGTTCCTGCGTTGTAATCATTTTATTCCATTAGGATATAATTAAAAATGATGGAAACTAATAGCTAAACTGTTCAAACTTTGCTTTTCATCTACCCGTCAATCCTACAAGCATCTACTTGTCAAGCTCTTTAGCATCTACTCGTCAACCCCTTTACAACCTCCTCAAATGTCCTATAAAACACGCTTAATTTCTTTTTCATTTTTAACGGATTTTTAAAATTTGAATAAAAAATTTGAATAATGTTAACATACATTAACATTGGCACAGGGTATGTGTGCCAAGTTTCCAGCTCTACAGTTTGTAGGGAAGTTGGTTTTACTGTATGTTGATTGCAAGATTTGTACCATATAGAAAAACAGATAAATTTATAGACGTGTTAATTGAAAGCGTGGGATTAATAAAAATGCTGTTAGAGATAGAAGTCATTTTAATCACAATTTTAGATATTAATTCAATTTCTCTATTTTCTTGGGTTTCTTCAAAATTATCGCGCTTCAAAACTAATACTGAGTTATGGAAAATCAGTTAAAGATTTCAGCAGCATTTTTCTTTATAATGTAGTTATCTAATCGTTTAAAACACACTTAAAAGCACGGCACAAGAAAAGCGGTTCAATCCCGAATCCTTATCGAGAAGCCCATCTCATGTTTTCTTCCCCCCCCCCCTTTTTTTTTACAAATACATAGAAAACGGGTTCGGGAAAGACAGAACGTTTACCAATACATCTTGTTCAGACGGTGTGATAATAGCTCGACGAAAAAGGAAACGGGAGGAGAGTGGGGGGGTGAAAATAAGAACAGGGAGGGAATAAAGAAAGAAAAAAAGAGTGGAAAAAGAACGAAACTGGGCAAGTCATCAAGACCGGACCGCTTGTCTTACACAGAACTAATGACAGGAGAGGGCATCTGTCTTCTCTTAGCAAGTGATATTATCGGAGGACAGCGGGACAACAGAGTGGGGATTGGTGCCACTGTCACCATGACGACGGCCACGCTACATTACCGACGGTTTGCCTTTGGGTTTGACGGAGTCCCCCAAGAAAAATGGAAACAACTTTAAATTGCGACAGGATTCCATTGTGTATTGAATGCGACATAGTTGTCAGGACGAAATATGTTGTTTTCTGATGAATTGCTGGAAGCAGAGAATTGAAGGGAGGCGAAAAAAGTAAGTCTGTAAAGTAATCAAGCACCGGATGAAACGTATTTATGTTATAAACGAGCACTTTCAACAACCCGTAATTACTGCTCATTATGTAATTTATTTTGAAGAGAGTGCTAAAAATCCTCGCTTGTATTGCAAAAGCTTCACTAAGCCCACAAAGACTGAACTGATTTTTTTTTTGGTGTGTTTGTTTCATTTCCTTCTGCTAATTGCTTTTAGGTTTTAACTTTCAAAATAGGGACTTTCTGTGTACATTTTTATTTGCTTGCCTATCTGTTGAAATCTAATGCGAGTTCATTTTTGAGTTAAATGCACGGATTTGCCATTCTGTCAACTGTTGTATCTAACTTTTCACTCATGAGCCAAAAGTTTCACTCGTTACAGATGAACAACGAAACCCATTTTTCAAGACAGGCCATATTTCTTTGTGAATTTTGGTTGGGGAAGACACTCGTGATTTTTCAAGAAACTTTTTTAAAATTCGTTTCTTTTAAGAAAAGATGAACCCTGGATTTCCTCATGAGAATTTGTCTGGAGCATTAAAGAGCTCTAACCTTAATTGGTATCTTCCTATAACTACAACTATTATTCATTTAGATTCCTCATTTCCAAAACTGCGGCGTACAGAGAAAATATTGATCGTATTAATTTCATCATATCCTCCAAAACAAATGAGAACGATAAATTATGACAGGATGAAATCTGTTTGTATATTAAAGATTCACTGGCTAGACAAAACATTATGGCCAGCTACCTAATATAAGGTTGATTCTAATCTCGTCTTCAAAATATCATTCACCGAGTGACGAGATATAGATTTTACGAGATTATGATAGGTGTCCTTTGACAGCTGCAATTCCAGAAGATTCCTCAGTTTCTGCAATTTACAATATGTGGTTCAGGTGATGCAGCAGGAATGTAACTCGAAATCAGTTCACTAAGAGGCAACGTTAAAGAACTGAAACTTTCTCTTTGAGTTCTGTGAACCATTCCCTAACAATCCTAACGGAGCATCGTTTTGTCAATCCAAGGCATCTCCATTAGAGATACAAGTAATCGGCAACATAGCCACTGAAAGACCTTTCCGAGACACTAACACCAATACCACTATTGGATTTGTAGGAACTATAAATGTGCAACATCAGCCCTTCTGTTTTGCACAAGACGAGAGAGCGTACGCTAACCTCATTAAATTACGATAACTCTCACTGTATATGGAAATTAGTCAAAAATGGCAAGGCGTGGGTCAGCCATCAACGAACCATGGCCGGGTTCATGCCTTCAATTTTCGAGAAATTTTGAGAAACACTCAGGGTCATCGTAATTTGGCCTTTATAAAAATCTGATAGATCCGATACTTTACCCATTTTCGCACCTTAATGAATACTGATCATATTACATATAATCCCGTTTGATGACCCTGAAATGGCCGATGTCGGTTTACAAGCTTGGATCATTGAATAGATGGAGGGAGCGAGTGATCATAATGGTTTGGCTGATCATAAGACCTAAACGTTGTTAGTGGATCTAATAATTTCGATTGGAAATAGTATAGGGTGATTCAAAAGTCACTGTGCAGTGGCTGGTCGGAGGTGGCCTCCACTCCTATAAATGCTGGAAATGCCCGCCACCGGCCTCACAACATCGGTTATCACGCAGCTTCATGCTGTGAAACACTCTGTTCAATATGACTGGTGGGATTTGCTGAACTTCAGTGGTGATTTCCTCCTTCAGCTCAGGCAAAGTGTGCGGATTGTTCGCATACACTTTACCTTTCAAAGCATCCCAAAGGAAGAAATCGAGAGGGGTGAGATTGTCAGCACTAGGAACACACGCTGTTCCGTTGTCAGCACCATTTTGCTACTACCGCCCTCTGTACATGTTTTCATGTACTACTGCACAGTAACTTTTGAATCACCCTGTATTAGTGACAGGGAAAAAACTTTTTGTCATGTGAAGGGGGTCATGTTATATATGAAATTTCCCTGAAAATACGGTGGTGATGTTATTTTTACCTATCTCTAATCATTCTTGGCCATATTACGAGCTCGTACATACTACGTCGTTTTGTACGTGAGTTAACTTTCTGGAACATGAGAACTCTATTCCTCCAAGGCATTAGTACAACTGTTTTAGCTTTACTTGTGGTGTAAATAAGATAAATTTTTAAGCAATTCCATTCTGGAACAAGCAACATGCAAGTGATCATGCGAAAAGCATAGCTTTTCAAACATTTATGCCCTTTAATGTTGTTTATATCCATTGCGAATACAAGTTAGATCCGGAATTGCTGTTTGTCGAAATTTGAAGCGAATATCTTTCGATAATATATGAGCACGTGGGATATAAACATTAATTAATACGTGGTTCGAATTCACACCGTGGAATTTTCTTTACTAATTTTCTCTATTTAATTATTAACATCGGAGGTATGGCGTGAAAAAATCCTCAAAAGACCCATTTCCAATTATTATTAAAAACATTTATCTGTGAGAATCGTCGCTTCTCTGACTTTAGCATCAAGGAAAACAATTTTTTTCTATTTCAACTCTTAATAGAGTTCATTATTGGATTTACGTCAATTTTTAGGTCATTAATTAAAAGAGGCTTCTTGATTTGGACAAATCTTTTCAACTGCTCTGTGTTATAGCTTTTTTCTCGTAGAACATCTGTGCCAAGTACATCAATACTGTTCGTCTTGGTGCTGGTTAACTTAATTTAATTATAGTCTTACCATTGACAGATATACATTTTTCCTACATCAATATGAGGGCCTCATTAAATATCTAGGGGCTTAAATTTAAATCCAAAGTGGGATTAGTTCCCCGTTTGCTCCCTGAGAATATCCTTACTTATACTTGTCTAAAGAGAGAAAAACTAGGTGTGTCCAATTAAATTACCAATTTCACTTGTTAGCCATTGTTAAATTTAATGCTAATTTGATTATTTAAGTTTACTTTTGAATTTTATTATATTTTTCACCTCAAAGACTACATGGATTAGATGGAACCTAAGTCATCAATAGAGGATGATGTAGTGCTGTCTATCGGCGCTAATGACGGGACTTTTAAAGAGTAAATTTAAAAAAATAAACGTGACTGAGTGTGCTAAGTTTTTATGTACACAGTAATTTCTCCTTCATCTCAAAAAGCCACTAAGCAAAATTAGACTAAATTTTGTCCAGTCGTGTGGATGTATATAAGGCCCAAACAAACAAACAAACAAACAAACGGAATAAACAAAGCTTTTATGTTTTTTATATACCGATTAGCCTATCTTGCTGGTCGAGAGAGTTAGAGCATAGATTCTCATTCTCGTAATCATCAGGTCGCAGGTTCGTATCCCGTAGGCATCGATATATATGTTTGTCCATTCTAATCTTGAATAACAGCTTCCACATTGGCGCCGGCATGGCAGTTTATGGGCCAATTTCCTTTTAAATTAACCATACTCTGTATATGGGGAGAAGAAAAATGTGTAGGAGACCTCAACCTGCAGTGGATAGATGATGGTTATAAATAAAGATGATATGTAGATTACATTACATTGTGCGTTAGATAATATTTACTGCCTTTAATCGCAATTAAAATATTTCATAAAAATATTGGGGGAAGGCCGTGTCCTGGTGGGCATTCACTGAACACACAGCTTCTGTGAAGTTAAACAGCATCAGGCATGGCTAGTCACTAGATGGGCGACCATCAGTGATACAATCTTCACCCTCCCCCCCCCTCCCCCAGTTGCTGCGACCATCATACAACAGTCGTTAATCGAGGTTCATCCAAGGACCTAACTCGTCGGCCTCAGGCCATACAGGCCCTGGATGGACGTATTAGATTACATTAAAATAAATAAAATAAAATAAAAAGTACTTCTAAAGAACCCGTAGTTGGGTTCCGACTAGATCATCCAATCATCTTGCAAATGCTTTTTCTCTATACAGAGAGATTGGAGAGATAGTAGGGATAGTCGAAACAAACCACTTTTCTTTATACCAGTTTTGCGAGAAAAATTTATTTACCAAAACAGAACAGTTATAGCAGTTGTTCAAA
Organism: Rhysida immarginata; assembly: GCA_023313115.1. Taxonomy (NCBI): domain Eukaryota; kingdom Metazoa; phylum Arthropoda; class Chilopoda; order Scolopendromorpha; family Scolopendridae; genus Rhysida; species Rhysida immarginata. Next base: position 2,389,982 of record JAHWFO010057283.1, on the reverse strand, counting down.
GTGTTTGCGTCGTTCCACACATGGCGGTTGTGGCAATTGAAGAGATCATCATCAGAAAACAAAACAAGTTCACCAAACGCGGGATTGACGGCAACATTCCGAATATACCAGTCGGAAAAGTCTCACATAGTTGGCAGTCGTTGGGTCGCAAAGCCTGCACAGTCTGTTCGTCGTATGGATGTTGCCCGTTGTCATGTATGACGTTCCAGAAAATTGTTTGACTGGTCCTCACAGCATGTGCGACTGCACGGGTGCTTGTTGAGGGATCCTCTGCAAACCGTTGAGTATCTCCTCTTCCACACGTCGTGTTCTCACATGTCTTGGAGTTCTGCTGTAACTGTTCTGCGTTGGTAAATAAACTTTTCTCGCAAAACTGGTATAAAAAAATTAGTTAAGGCATCGTTATCCAACGATATAAGTGTTTTAGCATCAAAATGTTACAAGCAGTACCGGCTCGTGACTATAATAAGTGGAGGGGCACAAATACAAAATTTCAAGTTCTTAGGCCTTTTCGTACAAAAGTTATAGCTTGATTTGTATTTGGAGCCTCGCGGCCCCTGCCGAGGCCTCAGAGGACTATGTCAATTTTAGTGTGTAATAGCTAAAATTTTAAGCAACACATTATAAATATAAAACATTTCAGATTTCTGGATTTCTGGTTTTAAATTTATAGCTTGATTTGAGATTGAGGCCGCAACTCCCCCGCCAAGAGACTTATAGAATTTTTAATATACATGTAGATTAGCTAAATTTTTAAATGCCACACTATGATTAAACAAAATTTCAGGACCGAAGGCCTTTCCGTTCAAATTTTATAGCTTCAATTGTATTTGCGGCCGTCAGGGGCCCCGAGGCCTATACGAGTCTCCTTGTATATTGTCTATAATTTTTAAGTAACGCACTGTAAAAATATAAAACTTCAAGTTCTTAGGCCTTTTTATTATTCAAATGTTAGAGGTTATTGGTGATTTGGGCTTCAGGGCCCCTGTGAAGACCTAAGAGCCTTATATATTAGCCTTATATTAGCTAATTTTTTTAGTAAACTACTATAAGTATACAAATTTTCAGATTTCTAAGCCTTTTCGTTCAAACATTATAGCTCTGTTTGTGTTTAGGGCCCCTGCCAGGGCCCTATACGACTATATAAGTTTCAGTATATAAGAGCTAAAATTTTAAGTAACACACCATATATATGCAAGAATTCAGATTTCTGGACTTCCGGTTCAAAAGTTATAGCTTGATTTGTGACTGAGGGCTCAGGGCCCATGGCGAGACCCAAGACCCTTGCACAAGTTTTTAGTGTATATTAGCTAATTTTTTAAGTAATTTTCTATATGAGAAACTGGAAAGGACTGTGGATAACGACGTGACCAACTGAAAACAACCTCTTGTCCACAAAAGAATTTTATTAAGCATATACGTATTTCGAACTGCTTGAGTTCATTTTTCAATGCTAATACCTCAAGGAGTTGGATTGGCATTGAATAAAGAACCTCAAGGTATTAGCATTGAATAAAGAACCTCAAGGTATTGGCATTGAATAATGAACTCAAGAAGTTCGAAATACGTATATGCTTAATAAAATTATTTTGGGGACAACAGGTTGTTTTCAGTTGGTCATAATTTTCTATAAGTAAACAAAATTTCAGATTTCTAGACCTTTTCGTCTAAAAGTTGTTACTTGTGTTTGGGGCCTGTAGGGCTCTTCTGGGGCCTATATTACTTTTTTTTGAATATTTTCAATATTTTTTTAGTACCACACAAGGGAGTTCTCCATATTCCCTAACTACACTATGAATATACAAAATTTCAGGTTCCTAGGCCTTTCCGTTCAAACGTTATAGCTTCAATTGTATTTGGTGTCTCGAAGCCCCTGGCGGAGTTCTAGAGGCTTATATCAGCTTCCTTCTATATTGGCTATATTTTTTAGTATCAAACTAAAAATATACAAAATTTCATGTTTCTAGACCTTTCCGTTCAAAAGTTATAACTTGATTTGTATTTGAGGCCTCGGAGTATTCTGGCGGGCCGCATAGGCCTACATCACATTTCTTGTACGAGTATATTTGCTATATTTTTTTAATACAACACTATAAATATACATGATTTCAGGTTACTAGGTCGTTCCGTTCAAATGTTATCGCTTCAATTGTATTTGGGGCCTCGGAACCTCTGGCGGGGCCCTAGAGGCTTATATCACTTTTCTTGTATATCACTTTTAATTTTTTAGAACCGCACTACAAATTTACGAAATTTCAGGATTTTTGCCCTTTTTGTTCAAAAGATAAAAAAGGAACCATGAAATTCATACAAGTGGCCCCTGAGGGGCCCCGAGCCACCCTAGAGGATTCGCTATGTTTTTCGCACCGTCCACTGTATAGGGCCTACGTGTGTAGAAGATTTCAAGCCTCTAGGTCAATCCTTTCAAAAGTTATGGCATCAAAATGTTATGAGTAGTAGCGGGAGGATTCGCTATACTTCAAATAGAGTTCTTTAAATTCTGACGTCAACAGTCAAACTCTGACGTCACATATTGCTGAAACGCAGTCAAAATTCCTAAAACATGAAACGAAGTCAGTTGGGGAAACCACAAAAACACATGGTTTGGTCCACCCTAGAGGATTCGCTATATTTTTCGCTCC